>VYZT01007617.1:0-15120 GCA_013400735.1 Pomatostomus ruficeps | reverse complement strand
GAGCCCTTGCTTCCGACATTAGAACAACTCATTTTTAAAAGACTACACCCCATTAACCAATGGCCCATGCAGAATCAGTTTTGGGACAACTGTTTCGTTCGTAGGTGGGACTTTGCATTGTAGCAGGTTGGGCAGGATGCTACCTCATGCACTGTTAAAACCATGCTGAAGAATTTTATATCCCCTGCACGAACTGCAGTGTAACAAAGGGAATCTCCTCCATGTTTGTATGCCTGTGTGTTTGGTGAGAAAGATGGAAAATTTGGAGGGGGGGTTAGAAATGAACGTTGTTTTAAACTTATTTTATTGCTTATTATTCCCTTCTTATTCTGTTAATAAATTTAGTTTATAGTTTTAAGCTAAGTCTTTTTCTTGCCTTAAATATTTCTCTCACAAATCCTTGTTCTCAATCATGAACCTTTTGATGATTTTTCATGAATTATTTTCAAACCATGACATTCAGCTAAGTCATTCAAAGTTAGTTCAGGTGTCTTTGCATGGCTGAATGGCATGTATCTTGTAGGCATAACCTGCAGAAGAGGTCTCCACCTGGGCTACATTCTCTTCTCTGCTATCTGCTCTGCATGTAGATTCAGGCCACATGCTGGCCTTCAGGGAGTGACTAGATGTTAAATGCAATTACTTTATTTTACCAGTTCAGATATTTCACAATTTTTTGCTAAGAGCTCTGTACTCCTACAGGTTTATTTTCTTGGCAACTAGTATCTCCGCTTTTCATTGCTTCTAACTTCCAGATGGTTGTTTGGTCAAGTTGTACTGTTTTTTAAAAAAGCTGACAATTGCTGTTCTTTTGAGACCTTTTGAATATTCAGTTTTTGATTCTCATGTCATTTCAGTGAGCAGTGCTTGCACAGCATCAAGGCCTTTTCTGCTTCTCATCCCACCAAACCAGCGAAACAGCGTGGGTGGGCAAGGAGTTGGAAGCAGAAAGAGCCGGGACAGCTGTGTCCAACTGACCAAAGAGGTATCCCATATAATGTGATGTCAGGCTCAGCATATAGAGCTGGAGGACGATGCAGGAAGGTGGGGGGACCACTATGTTTGGAGTGACATCATTTGGCTTCCTAAGTCACTGTTACGTGTGATGGAGCCCTGCTTTTCTGGGGATGGCTGAGCACCCGCCTGGCCACGTGAAGTAGTGAATGAATTCCCTATTTCTATTTGCTTGTGCATGGCTTCTGCTTTACCTATTAAATTTACCTATGGAATTGAGTTCATCTCAAACCATGAGTTTTTTCACTTTTGCCCTTCTGATTCTCTCTCCCATCGTGGTGGGGGAATGAGTGAGTGGCTGCATGTGGCTTATTTGTCAGCCGAGGTTAAGCTACAACAGTTGTGGAAAGAACAAGAGTTCCAAATTATATATGACTCTTTTCTGTTCTTTTGTTCCTTACAGCCTATGACTTTAACATCTATCAAATGACTCATTTTTGCTTCATTGCCTCCTTCTTCTTTGTTATCATAATATAAATGAAATTTCAGTAACAGAGAGGCACCAGTATCAGTGATTTAATATCTTTTACACACCTTCTTGAAGAAGAAATATACAACGCAAGAGTGAAGTGAAAAGGGGAAATACAAGTGATAAAGAAAAAAAATATATAGTGAGGAAAAATCTTTGCAAAGGGCAAGGACAACAGGGAATGATGAGGTAGTTGTCCAAAATGGAAATATCCTGGAAAACATAGGATGAGGAAACATAGTTTCTGAGTTTGAATTAATGAAAGGAACCCAATCCACAAAAACATACTGAGATTTCCTTTAGACAGTTTCAAGAACTCTGAAATTATAAAAAAGAAAGATGAAAAAAATAGAAAGCAAAATTTTCTAGGATGAATACGCAAGTGGTCTATAAGTCTTTATTATTTTTATGACTATGGGATTTCTGTAGACGTGATGCACTTTAATAAGGTATTTGTAAGCATGTGTACAAAAAGTCCACTTCAAATCTATGTAAGTTATTACATCTAGAGGCTTCAACAGTTCCTCCAGCTGTACTACTGAATATTTAGAGCACAGGAAAAATGTGAAAGGGATGAGATATAACTTTGAGAAAATGTGTTTTAGACCTACTTTATAAAATTTATTGCCATATTTCATCACCAAAAAGACAGATAACTTTTCTCTTTTTTTTTGTAGCAAACTCATAGGAAGTTCCATAACAAAATAGAGTCTGTCCTGGAATGCAAAAAAGAACTTCAGGAGAAAAAAAATCAATTTGGCAGGGACCAATAGGCTACTCAGAGCCCCATCCATCCTGCTCTTGAATAACTTCAGGGATGAGGCATCCACAGTGTCTCTGTGAAACCTGTTCCAGTGCCTCACCACACTTAGAGTAAAGAATGTCTACCTATTATCTAAGCCAAACCTAGACCTTTTCAGCTTAAAAACATTTGTCCTTGTCCTACAACTACAAAACTTTATGAAAAGTCCCCCTCCAGCTCTCTTACAGGACACTTTTGGGTACTGGAAGGTGGTCTAAGGTCTCCCTGGAGCCTTCTCTTCTCTAGGCTGAACAACCATAGCTCTCCCAACCTGTCTTCATAGAAGTACTCCAGCCCTGGTGGCCTTCCACTTGACTCATTCCAACAGGCAAATGTCCTTTTTGTTTTGGGAACCCCAAACCTGGACAGAGTACTCCAGGTGGAATCTCACAAGTGCAGAACAGAGGGACAGAATCACCTCCCTTGATCTGCTGTTCACGCTTCCTTTGATACAGCCCAGGATGCGGTTGTTTTTCAGCTTGCAATCACACTTTGTAGAATCACATTGAGCTTTTCATCCACAAACTCCCCCAAGTCCTTCACCCCAGGTTTAGTCTCCATCCATTCTCCGCCCAGTTTATACTTGTGCTTGGGATTGCCTCAACCAGGTGCAGGATGATTTACTTGGCTTTGTTGACATTCACGAGATTTGCAGAGGCCCACCTGTCAAACGTGTCAGGGTCAACATCTCATCCCCGGTGACAAAGAATAAAGAACTAGACTCTAGCACAAAAGGAAAGTCACTCCTTTGCCTCTTACTCTTGGATGAGAACGATTTCCTCCACACAGTGAGGATTACATTCCATTCCAATCTACAATGTCTATACAGAGACAAGAATCTGACATGAGTCAGAGAAGATTCAAAAGGTAAAGACAACAGGATATGGAACATATATGAAAATTATATTGTTGTTATTATTCCTATTATTATTATTGCTATTATTATTATTATTATTACTACTATTATTATTACTATTACTACTATTGTCTGGAAAAACATCCTTGTAGCACAGTTCAGAATTTGGTAGAGCTCTGCAATTCAACTTCAGGCAAAAATGTTTCAGATAATTGCCTTTATTTAAGGAATTTTAAATTGTGCACAAGAATGAGGTTTTGGCAGATACAGAGGTTCCTACACCACACGACACAAACAAAGTGAGCTTTTGATATCCCTTTCACATATTTTTGACCATTCACTTATACTCAAACAGAAAATAAAAACCCAGCAAAATTAAAATTAGACTAGAAAAATCACAGAGTTAAAAGAAAGTGTTGTGAGCAGAAAGGCTGAAAACCCATGGAGTTTAAAATCAGGCTTTCAGATGTGTTTGCTCTGCAACTTCACAGGTTTCCTAGCAGTCTTATCCCCATATCTGCAGATTCATGGCTTCTACATATGTGGAAATTCCAGTTCTAAGTTTATTGCACTTCCTACTAATACACTTTTGCATTATTTATGTAACCCATCTTTAATCTAATATTAACATCTATTATTAATAGACCCAATTACATATCTAGGAGTCAATATACATCTAGTACTGTCATTTATTTTGTTGTAAATCAATGGCCTACATACTTCAATTATTTATAGATGCATTTTCTATTTTGTACTAGGAATCCCTTTAAAGAATTTTCGCATTCAGTGAAAAGTCCACTTCTAAAACTTCAAGGAGAATACAGAAAGAGTAAAAAACATCCTTAGAGGTATTAATACCAGGCAGAAATCAACCAACCCATGGACAGTGAAAAAACAAGTATGTTATACAATCTAGTAATATAAATGTATAGTGGATGGTACACACAAATGACAAATCTATCTTGCTCCACTGTGAATTTTAGGAACATTTTTATGTTACATTAGAAAAGAAAATAAAAACTGCTGATTGGTAGTTGTACATATAACATTAGTTCCAAAACTAATATCTATCTGGGGTTGCACTACAGTTACCTGCTTTGAACTTTATCCTGCTTATTTTCACACAGGAGTGAAAGTACCGGAAAATCAGCCAGATGGATCTGGGCTTAATACCTAAATATTTCAGATGTTTTTGCATTAAAATGCACGCAGTTGTCTGAAGAAAAATTCTGTATTTTCATTTGAGTATTTAAAATATTATTTCAAAGTAATTTTCTGGAGGAAAAGGAGCACATATCTTTTCTATCCTCATGTTTTTGGAATATTGCTTTTTGGCTTTAGAACTGTTTATCCTACCTATCAAAGGAGATGTAAAATCTGTTTTGTTAATTGAAATTTGGTTTTTATNGTTGTGGAGAAAAGATGATGGATTTCAGAGTCTCTCCTTTCTCTGGTTCAGCTCCTCCCGAAGGTTCGGCCCGGCTGGGCCGGGGGGAGTCTGGCAGCTCCTGGTGAGGGTCCTGCCGACTGTCTCCCCCGGAGACGGTCTGATTTTCCAGATGGGAGAAAAAAAGCTGAACAGTCCAACAGGAGGGGGAAAAACCCAAAAAAAGTGCAACCCCAGCAAGAAGGGAAAAAAACCTCTCTGTCCTAACTCACAGCCAGACAGACTACCGGGGAAAGAAAATAGGGAAAAACCCCAAAAAACTTGTGCTTTATCTCAAAGAGATAAAAACAAACCATGCCAGTACTTTCCCTGTCTACTTCTCCATGCCAGCTCAAGGTTATAGGACCCATTCCTGGGCATAAGTAGACGATAGGGAAATACAGAGCATAAAATCACCCCAGGACAAATAATTGTTGATGTTGACTAATTTTAGGACAGTCTTCCACACACCTGTTACACCCCAAACAGTTGACTTGGTTCCATTCCAGATTGACATTATTTATATTAAAAGGAAAAAAAATAGTGACAATTATTAGATATATAATCCATTTATTTATGCACATATATGCATTAATACACCCAAAATTCTATTTCCCAAATAGTAGAGAAATAAAAGAAATTAGAGAATTTTCTTGATAATTCCAGTTTCTAATTTTTATTGATTTTTAAATGTCAAGACTCTGTACAAACAGTTTATCTGGGGAATTTTATATCTTGTTAATTTTGTGATGCTGAACAGCATGGATGCGAATGGCTCAGTGCTTGAGTACCTACTCTAACCCTATTTTATTTGCTACAGATGTACAGTTGAATTAAAAAAAAAAAAGAGAAAATTCAATTCTTGAATGATTGTATACACTTAAAAACAATCACTCTGCCTATCTGAAGTCTTGTTTCAGCCTCGTCTTGAAGGCTAGTAATTCCTAAAATGCCTACTCGTAAGCAAAAGAGGCCTTGCCTATATTTAAAATATATTCTTGGACCAGGACTCCTACTAAGTAACAAAACCACAAGCTGGATCTATGATCAATATGTACCAAGGCAATTAATTAACAGGAGGTAAATCATAAGTATAGCATTTGTGCCTAACGAAGTCTAAAAGTATGTATCAGAAATCTAAGACATACTTTAAATACCATTTGGAAAGGTCAACTTGGTATTTGTGTAATAGCACAAATACATCCTAAATGCCATGGAAATGGTAGTAACATGGTATATGTGTTACAGGAAAAGGGTCGAATGATCAGTCATTTACCCAAATTTAAAAAAGAAAGATGCAGAACTGTTTTATACCATCTGTATTACCCATGAAAAGAATTACTAAGAAATAAATTACTAATAAAACTTCAGTTTCTTTGCGTAGGTAGTGGTATGTGAGATAGCAGCCACACTAATACTAAAGCTATTATAAGCCATCTGGAATTCACTGTTATGATATCATAATGATAATTTGATACTCTCATTTACTCTTTGGAAAAGACTGCTATGCACAGATTAAGAAAGTTCTAAAACAGTCTCACTCCAGCTCCTTCATGTGGTTTTCATTGAATTAGTCACTCACATTTACTGAAGTAATTTGTGATTTTTCTCATTTCTTTTCCACACCCTTATTACTGGTTATTTGGCAACACAAAGTTGGTTTTATGGCTGAGTCAGAAGGAAAAAATACAAAAGAAAAAAGGTAAAGTAGGATTCTAGGAGGCAGTCCGTTAGTAATAGTTTAAAAGTGAAATAAAAAAAAGTCACTCTATCTCTTTTTCCATTAGAACCTTGATTTATTTGAAAGGTAAATGAGCATATGATCATTGAAACTGACTCACATAACACAGGCCAAAACTTTCTGGGTAGGAACTCCTGCATCCATATCTTCTTGAGCTTTTAGAAAGAAGGTGGGTGTTCATTGTATGATGGGGATGTATCCAATTGCTACTAAAAATTGGTTATCTTCATGGTTTAAAATACATGTTTTATTTTTAACCTTCTTCCATCTCTTTTATGTTGCTATACTTTTGTGTGACAGGTTAAAGTTGTGCCTAATATCAGAATTCTTCCCAAGCAGATAATTACAGGCTGTGCTTAAACTACCAACAAATAATGTCTGCTTAAGCTGAGTGGTTTGGACTCCTTTTAGCTTCTTCTCTAAGGTAAATTTTCACACCTTTTGAGAACCCTTTCCAATTTATAAACCATTTCTTTAAAGTATAGATACTATAAACTGAGTTTCAGATTTCGAGTCAGGATCTCAAAAAAATACATCTGGAGGTAGTGATTTCTCCTTTCTCTACTTGATAGTTCTTACTTTGTTTTTACAACCCAAGAACTACCTTTGTTCCATCATATGCAGTTGCAGACAGGGAACAGCATACCCTTGAGTACAACATAGGACTCATTATTTTCCAAAATAAGTTTTTGCCTTACAGGTGTGATTACACTCTTATATTTGAACAACTTAACAATTACTTATTTTACTATTAATAAAAGTCAGAAAAAATTACAATTATTGTCATATGATGAGAACATCCAGAAACATCTAGAGCTCTCTCCTTACCAAACAAATTGATTTCTTAAGCAGGAAAATTAAACTTCAAGTCAGAACTCTTGTATTATCATATTCACAACAGCTGTGTGTTTTCCCTAGCCAATATCTTCTGGAAGAGGGGTGGTGTTTATTTCTAAAGTTTCTGTATTATCAGATAGTATATTTGTATATATTTTAAAGAGCTAGAACAGACTGTTTCTAATATGTCTTTTCTGGTTCACAGTAAAATATACAAGTTGAGAAAAAGGTTAGAGGATTTAATTATTTTTAAGTACAAACTTAAATGTGCTGTGGAGAAAATAAAGATTTAAAATTATGTGTAATTAGTTTTAGATGATTTGTCTTTGACAGATATGTACTGTCTAAGGTACTAGCAGGCTGTGAAATAAAGGTTTATAGAGAAGATTTTCCTGTCAGACTTGGAGAAGAGGGAATTCATTACTCATAGTAACATTTTCTCCATAGTCATATATTACAGCCTCCTGAGTACATGTCCATTTTTATTTGCTCTCAGCTTCAGAAGCCAATAACTAGCTCAGAAGTCCAAGTCAGAAATTAAATGTGTAAAAAGAAAAAAAATCTGAATGAGGAAAAATGGCAATTCTTTTTTAAACATGATTCCAAGGTAAACGTATAATTTATTCTTTTTAATGCATTAGTTCATGGTATCTCTGGGACTGACATTTACATTTGCAACAACTATTCTGGTTGGCCTTGGCTTTCAGTTGGCTACAAAGGGCTTGACTTCTGTCTTTTTCACTCCTTCCCTTCCTGCTTGTTCTAAGTGGCCTTTTCACTCTGCCATCTCCATTATGATTCTGAAGCCTCTCAAATGCTTCAGTACTAATGGGGCAGTGAAGGCATCATATTATAGCTAAGTCATTCTGACTTCAACAGCTTCAGGGCAATCACATAATAAATTTTTGCCACAGTTCCTCACAGCATTACTTTGGGGGAAAGGCCAGGCAGGTACTAGGTATAATGAGATGGTCATTGGGCTTTTGGGGTGGAAACTAAAATAGCACATGGAAACATGTCTTAAAATTGGCTAGAAGGTATAAGAAAATGAACTGTCATTTCAAAGTGTATTCAATTTTTCTAAATAATCCTGGTGTTATTGACTTGCTTATAGACTTCAGCAAGTAGGAGAAGTCGTACTATTCCATTCTACTGGGAACTAACCTGAACAGAGGGCCTGAACAGAGGGCCTGTGGATAATTATAGCATTCTGTCACAAAATTTATTTTTAAATCAAAAGAAATACTTCCTCTTTTAATTTTTATTAGAACTTTTCCCTATTTTTCAATTAAAACCGCTGAGTTGCATCATATTACAGTACTATATTTTTGTGAGAACTTCCACAGTCAGCAGAAACCCGTTTTAGGTCATGAAGTTTTAGATGAAGCAATTGTAAGTGAATTCAAGGCCACTTATCGAATCCAGTCTACTTGGTAGTTATCTTGTCCAAACCAAGTATTATTCCACAATACTAAACTAAATACTAAAACAAAGCATATATTTGTTTTTTCATATCAAACCCACGTGCCAAATTGAATGGAGTAAACAAAGTCATTAATTTGATCAGTCAGCTACTGTAAATGTGGGAAACCAACTGATGAGCCATGCTGACTAATGATCATGAAATATTAAGAAACAGACATTGAAAACTGGAGAATGTGCATATGAATCTTTGTGCTGGTTTGTATCATCATCATGATTTCTGAATTATCTCTAATATGGCTATTTATGAACACTGACCTGTATGTGCTTTCTATAAATTTGTGTATCTGTCTCATCTATGAAATTCAAGACTACTTTACTGAGTTCTGGTTTTTTTGGGGAGGACTTGGTGAGATTTATGTTTCAAAATGTGCATCTGAGCTTGGGACTGTAACATACAATATCAGCTTTAAATAAAATGTCACATCTTACTGTAGGAAGTGGGAAGAAACCTCCAGGAGATAAATAAGTATATATTCCTTGAGAGTGGAACTCAGCCAAAGATGCTTTAAACAGTGTCCATGGGAAATAACCCAGAAAACATGAAAGAAAACCTGAAGATGATACTCCTAAATCAGTCCAGCAGCAAATAGTGAACAGTCCAACTCTTTTAAAAAACTAGTACCATAATCCCAAATAGACCGAGTCAGAACTACACCATCACTGGAGTATTGCAGACAATCCTAGATGAAAATAACTTCAGTGTGCTGCAAACTCTTACTCCCTTGTGATTTACAGCCATAAGCAAGACAAGTAATGAAAGAAATATGAATAAACTGAACTGAAAATTAGTAGGTATAGAAAGAATCAGAGAATATATTAGCAGCTGAACAGGCCCTGTGTAACTTAAAAAGTCAAACAGATTCAACTAGTAAGTTTAAACCAGGATGTATCTCCTATGAATATTGAAGCAAGAAACTCATTCTATGAAAGAAATAGTAGGTTAGCTTCCTTAGGGGTGATCCCAAAGTTGAATTTTTCCCCCTCTTTTTTTTCCAATAATAGCATGGGCAATAATGAGGATGCTAGAGGATGACAAATATTTCCTGTACAATACCATGACAAAATTGTCTGCATCACTGATGGAGAAAATTCATGCCAACATGTTGAATGTGAAGCTAAAATAGACAGTGAACCTTCAAACATATGAAATGGCTATGGAGATATTAGGAACTATTTTTCAGTACAACTACTGTACAGTGTTCTCGATTTAAACTGTCATGGAATTATTAAAAAAACCAAACTAACCCAACACCAAAATACAGATGAAATTTTCAGGTTGCTTGCTGAAATTTAGAATGGTTCCAAAGTTGTCATGGTTTGACCCTGGCTAAGTGTCAGGCACCCATGGCAGCCGCTCACTCGTTCCCTCCCCTGCCACAGCTGGGCAGAGGAGGGAAGGAGAGGGAGGAAAAAAACCCCCAGGGAATTAACGCAAAGGTCCATGAGCTGAAATAAGGAACCGGGAGAAAACGCTCCAAGGACAAACCAAATAATAATTTTATGGCTGTTCTTACTGAAATATTCTATTTACTTTATTTTAACCTGATGCCTTCTGAAGGCATCTAGAACTGGAAGAGAATCCAGAAGAAAATAACTAATTGCAGCTACAATTCCAAGAGATACGAAAATGGATTAAACTGTAAAGACAAAAACCAGGATCAGAAAATAAGTTAGAACAATCATCTTAATTCTAGAGAGAACAAAATTGAACAGGCCATATAACAGTACTAGAACTATTCAAGATTTTGAATTCCTTTACAAGAATTACAATTCACTAAATTAAAAAAAACCCCAAAACCTACAGTAGCAATCGAATATATTGATGCTTTGATGCTTCCTGAAACTTGATGCTTTTCAGAGGAAATTAACCCCCTCTTCTTTTAATACTGAAAACCAAAGATTTTTTTCCTTTCTTGTTTTTGAGAATGATGAGTTGTCAATCTGCTGTGATGATTGTGAGACTATTGTACATGCCTGTCATAGAAGCTCTATGTGATATCTGAATCTACAAGTGAAATCTGTGACAGATATGAATCAAACAGGTAGAATTTTGTTTACCATGAACAGTACAATCAGCCTTGAGTCAGTGGAGGTTAATCTTCAACTACTGCTATTCTGATTCTCACAGTAGTCATGATGCTGTTTTGGTTTTTACCTTTTTTCTTTTATATATTCTCTGTATTCTTTACACATATATTTGTAGCTTTGTAGCTTCTTATTGTAGCATAGTTTCAGCATCTTGCTAGGCAGGAAGACGAAACAAATTCCAGGACCCTTATGCTATCTTGGTTCTCCTTAGAAACCAAGGTTGAAACCAGCTTTTCGAGACATATTTTTGTAAACAGGGCCAGGATCTCCTCTCAAGGGGGGAGAATTTAGAAGGTACTATAACTGGGAGGATTGCTTCCCTGGGCAGACTGTTAACTGGGGGACTTTTGTCAAATATGCTAATGTGCAAAATCTATAAAAATTGGGCACACATCACGTGTGGGGTGCATCTTTGGTGTTTTCCACCTAACCAGCTGTGCACCAAGGACGCTTATATAAAGGTACGCCTTCTTATCACCCTTACTGTGTCTGGCTCATTTTTAGGACCAGAGAAAAAGACAACAGTCACATATGTCAGATCTGAAAGCTCTACTGCTTTCTCAGTCAACCTTAATTTGCTTCCAAGAAATCCTCTAAGAAAAGCAATAATATAATGTAATTAAAAATTCTCTAAAAGGTCTCTAGTTCATAGTGTCTTGAGTCAAAAAGAGTAAAACTTCTTTGTGACAGGATCTTGGCCTTCATAACAAATGCCCAAAAAGTTAAAATAAAATGTTTTAGATTATGAATTAGAAATGTTAAATTTAAAAATAGACAAAATCCAAAGGGTCATGCTGGAAATTAAAATTACTTTCAATCAAATTTTCTCCTGCCTGCTAAATTCTTCTTGGTGAATCATCTCTCACACTCAATTTAATAACCTTCATTTAGTGTGCATTGCTGAACAGCTGTGCCATGGCTGCCTTGTCTCTGCTCTTCTGCAGCCTCTGACATGCTCTCCTCCTTAAGTAGCCCAAGAGATGCCCAGAAAAGATCACGTTCCCCTTCCTTTTCCGAGAAGGGTTCAACTTGTCTTTTGTTTCACTTGTTCACACAATCTCAGAACAAACCTAAATATTGTCAGTCAAATGCTGTAAAAAGCTCTAAGAAGACTTTGACAAGGGATTTGCAGTATCAATATTGAACAGCTAGGGGCTGCTTAAATGAATTGCTTAGCATAATGATTTAATAGGTCATTGAAAGATGAAATTCACTTTAAAAATTTTTACTATCAAAATAAAGGCACAAGATACTTTCAGACTATCCTTGTGATCTATTTAGTGGCACGTTAGATGAAAATTAAGTGCTCTTCTTATGACAACAAGTGTAGACATGTGAATATTTTTTTTGCATTTAATTTGACACCTGTAATAATATGTGATACCACCCTAATAGAATCTGTGACAGTAAGGATATAATTGCAAAGTTTCTTCTACACTGATTAAAATGGAATGATTCACAAGATACAGAATAAGATGAAAACCAGAGAAAATTCATAGCAAAAACTGATTTAACATGTAACAAAGAAACAAGACCATCAGGAAACCACCTTTTCAATCTAATCAATCTAAACCCAATTATTAAAAAGTAACACACATTAATATGCAACAACTCTAACTGTCCTGATAGTTGATTTTCATTTTTTTTAATAAAAGTTATTTTAAGGAAGCAAAGTACCACATTGGCAATTTTTATCTTAAATTACAATCATGCAAGAATTTCATGTCACTCTTAAAATTAAAAGTCAGTTCAGGACACTAGAACAGTGACAGGAAGAGAAGATATAAATAGATTTTAAAAGGTAGATAACCTGTGTTTGAAATCAGAAAACAAAACAGAAAGAAGCATTAAGAGGATTTGTCATATTGGAAAATTGAAAGGGTTCCTTTTTGCCTGTCACAGAGACAAATCTAATGTGTTGTACAGCAAACCAGAATTTCTCTAAATGACACCTTAGCTTGAAAAAGGAAAAACATGGGGTTTTTCATTTATTTAATTCTTAACACTTTTAAATTATGATGATGACTTTCATGGATCCCAAGAATTCCTTGTGTAAAATATTGTATAACTTGTTCAAACTCTGATTTATGGCAATTTACATTCATCAAAACAGAAAAGAACATTTTAAAAAGCCTCAAATGTTTCCTTATTCACTATAATTTACAATATTTTCTTATTTTAAAAAGCTATGTACAATCAGAACAAAAAATTTATTGTCTTTACTGCTGAAGTGCTCTAAATACTGGAAACCAAGCTAAAATGCTATGTAAGTAGGTAGTTATGTAATGCTGAGCAGCAGGTTAAAAAGTATTATCCTTGATAAATTGATCAACACAACCCTGTTGTAAAAGAACACAATCTTGTTGCGCTCTTAACATTGTCAAAAATCTGGACAGTCTCAGTATTAACCAAAATATTTGGAATTGAAGAACAAAAGACAGTGCCTGTAAAACACTGTCCAGAATGTGTAAAGAATCCCTTTAGCAGACCTTCCAAAACCACATCTAATATCCTTGCTACAGTAAGGTTTAACAATTATTAAAGATGAGGGACTTACCTATTAGAAATAGGTTTTTTAAAATATTCTTTTTAAGTGTTTCTATATTTATCTGGAATTGATTTTTTTTTTCTGAGCCTTTGCTTCTGTAGAGTGTGATTTGGGCTTGTTAAAAAAGAACCTTTCTATCACATAGCAATGAATGATGTCTTCTAAACTCTTTGGGGAACTGGAAATTTTCAAATTCATGGCAGTTAGTATTCTCAAACTTACTATTTCCTACCTAATTTTGTGGTTTTCCTGAGATACCTGCCTCTGTCTCCAGGGCGTTTGTAGGTATCATATTTCAGAATAGGTATAATTTCTACTATAATCCAAAAACTTTTCTCTAGTATCATTCTTTTTCTTAACTAACTTTTCATTTTAACCTAGAAAAAAAATGTATATTCAGAAAATCATGTACAATATTATCTTTAAAATGCCAAAATAAAGGAGAATCATTTCACTTCATACATAATAAAAAAAGCTTCACATTAGAAGATGGTATTACAAAATACAATACTAGGTAGGCAATTTATTTCATGTAAAAAAGTTAATGAGTATTTGGAATACCAAAAAATGTAATTCCTGTTAAGAAAAAATTTAAGAAGTCTAATTTCCATTGGCTTTTATTGAGAAACACCCAAGGTAGGATGCATCTATAGACATTGGTGTACAGTGCCAGTACCAGATATCTGAACAAAAGGGATCAAAGGCATCAAAGTTACAATTGTCTCACAAGATCTCTATAGAGAAAGAGATTTTGTAATCCAAAGAGGAAATTGAAGTGATTCCTATAGGAAAACGACCATCAAACAAGCCAAAATCATAACAACTGTAATTTCTGTCTAGGAAAGAATTCCTTACTACCAACAAATATGGCGGTAATCAGCTTAACTCAAAAAAACCCCAAATCAGTGGACAACAGCACACTGTTCTGTTGATAACTATTCTAGCTGTTCATTTATATTCTGTCAAAGAAAGACTGAAAAGTAAAGAGAGACAAACAAAAATTGGATCCAAGTAACTGATCAAGACAGATTTTTCTTCTTCCACAGCCACCTGGATATCTAACAGAAGCACTGTGAAAGGAATACATTTTAAACACACACACAAAGGAAAAATACAAAATCATTTTTTTTCAAGAAACCAAGGCAGCAAATACTGCAAGAGTTCTGTCCTGAAGAACTGGACTATTCTATCACATAGACCTTTCCAGAAACTCATGAAACTTAATCTGAAATAACAAATTATTCTCATTAGCCCATGGAAACCTGTGTTTCAAAGAGTGTTTAAACTCAACTGGAATTTGATGTGTATGAATCAACTTAACTCTAAACGAAACATCTGTGTGAGCATCTACAAAGATAACTGACCAAGCTTCACGTGTGTCTGGTGGTAACAAACTCACAGGCTAGAGCATACTGTCTTGAAGTTGCTTATTCAAGTAAGTTAAAATCTCTAGAAATCATTTTTCTCTAGCTGCAGTTTTCACATATTAAGAAATATATAGAGGGCACAAAGCTATAATTTCCAAGGTCTCATTTGTATTAGATTTCATGTGGTGAAAAATATTGATCATCTCTCTGAAGTATGAAAAGAACTAACTAAGGAAGGGTCAGTAGAATAGACTAATAGGCAGACACAGAATTAAAGGGCTCTGTCATCTATCATATTAGGGTTTTCAAGTATATGTAGAGGTTATAGTTCTATATTATTGTCTGCCAATTACTCTCACAGACAGCTTCAAAAATATACAAGAATAGCAAAGTTATACAATGGACTCGTATGCACAGTTACTTTGTAGATGACTATAGGCTTATACCATGATTAGTCTGACAGTCTTTATTTTTTTTTATTATTTTT
>VYZT01007616.1:2045-15937 GCA_013400735.1 Pomatostomus ruficeps | reverse complement strand
GTGTCTTTTAAAAGTTTAGTTTATTTCTCATATCCTCCTTCTAACTCGGGTAATAATAAATTTCACTTTGCAACTTAAGCCTAGTTTGTCCTTGGAGCATTTTCTCCCGGTTCCTTATCTCAACTCATGGACCTTTGAGTTAATTCCCTGGGATGTTTTGTCCCCTCTCTCCTTTCCTCCTCTGCCCAGCTGTGGCAGGGGAGGGAACGAGTGAGCGGCTGTCGTGGGTGCCTGGCACCTAGCCAGGGTCAAACCACAACAAGTTGTCACTAAACACTTCCAGTAAAAACAAACACCAATGAAGCAAAAGCACAGTAGAGGGAATACACCACCAGCAAAAATATCTCATATGAAAATTGATATTGTTCCAAATCCTGCAAAGTACCAAAGGGTAGAACCATCAAGGCAGTGGCAGGCAGAAAAATGACCAGCATCAGATTTTAGAAATGCTGAAACCAAAGTTCTGTGTTCTCTGTATCTTGGGCCATAGCATGAATTCAGTTACTGGTAACCACCACAATCAAAAATATTTGTATGTTCCCTCTCTAGGCTGCAATTCAGTCTCAGAACAACATAAATCTGGCTTCTAACTTCAAATCAATATTGAAAGCCAGAGGAACCCCTGTAATGTTCTAGTCTGAGCTTTTGAACAACAGAACAGAAAGCCTCCCCTTCTCTTTCTATTTCAGGTTCTAACTCCTGCTTGAACAGTTGTTGGGTTTCTTTTGTTTTGTAATCTTAGTGCTGGACAAAAAAAAAATTAAACAGTAATCAGAGTTTTGGATCAATGGCCAAAAGTGGGTTTGATCTATGTTCTCTAAAGAATTCAGGAATTCATTCACATAACATAAATGGCACAAGTACAGAAACAAAGATCCTTACTTTCTTACAATCTTTCACCATCAGTTTTGAGAACAGTCTCCTTAAATTTCTATCCCAAACAGTACAATATTCAAACAAATACTCCAATGATGAATATCAAATTTGTAGTTACATGAACACTAACAAAACCACAATGTTTAGTCATACATTATTAGTGGTGTAAAGCACACAACACTTAGTCATACCTCATTAGTGGTTAAGTATGTCTCTGGTTTAAGTTCCAAATCATCAGAGAAGCTGAGTGTGGGCAAAGATACAAACGGTAGAACACAGCACATTTGATCAGAGGAAATCTCTGTAGGTGGCATCAATTAAGATGAAGACAGGAGCATATGATGTAAAGCAGTGGGAGAAATTTTTTTATTTCAAGGCAAAAGTTCATCTATCAAAGCTCAGACTTTAGTAATAAGTACAAATTCAGTTTGGAACAGCTTTCCTTTATGAAAGGGAGAGGCTTAAGGAGGAATGTCTCCCTATAGTTTTTGCTTCTGCCGCTAGAATCTGAAACTAATTCAGAAGCATTATAGGCGTATGTAATATATAGCCTTAATTAAATTTACTCTGTGAACCACAGTGTCACATTTTCAACAGCTGACAAACTGATTATAAAAGTGATTGGTCTTTACAGCAATAGAACATTGTTGCATCTAGCAGCACCCACTTATTCCAAATCTTTCTCAGGCACCAGCTCTATGGAAGAGATAAGTGTTCAGACACAAACAAAAAATGAAATAATTACACAAGGAAGGCAAAATTCATGTTCTTAGAGATCAAAAAGACAAGATGAAAAAACCTGATTAAAAAACTTGTACTCCATTATGAAATACCAGGATATTTGAGTCTCGGATAAACTTAAATATATTTTGAACAAATATCCTGAATTTTGATACACTTTATCTAGAAATAGAATTAGGAACATTAACAAGAAAAATCTTACTGCATTTGTTCTTGTTTAAATTCTACTAACTTCTAGTAACAACTGTGCTCTCAAGCAGGCAGAATATGTGAAAAGGATAAGCTTACAAAATGCAAAGAAAAGCCCTGCCAAGCCTCAAAATTAATTCTGTAAAGCCAAAAGCAATTGACAAACCATGCCTAATTTACAATGCTATATTATTTGTCCATTTGTAAAACTGCACTTAAAATACTTCCATATAATAGAAATACAATTTGCACTAGTAGCTTCACAAGAGAAGGCAGATACTTAATTCAATTTCCTTAAAATGGGATCTTCCAAACACCATTAGAGTTGTACACACAATACCACATGTGCAATGGACAGCAACAACTCCAGACAGAATTCTGACAGCTGCATTAACTAGAAAGGTACAATTATTTTAAATTTCAGTTTCTTGGATAAGAGTCACCACTTTTTCAAGCAGCTATTTTGAAGGCTAAGTTCTTCATATTCAGGTTCCTTTCACAATACAAGCTATTGGAAAAAAACCTAAAGCGTGGTCAGTAAAGAGCATGTATTTCTTTACACACAAATATATGGTTGAAAATAGCCAATTACCTAAATTGATTAGCTGCATGTAACTATACAATGTAAATACATATCAAGTACAAGCTTATATGAATAAATTTATACATGTCTTTTATGCATGGCAGACACTGCTCACACATCCTTGTCATTTCATAAGGGTATTTGCTTTCTGTTATTTCAAAGAATAAGAAAGCATAGAATATCCAGAGAAGCACCAGCCCACCAGCATCAGCTGACATAGGACTTTAAATACCAGGGAAAATCCATTCAAGTACTGAAATAAGCACAGAAACATACCCCTAAGTATTAAACTTTTGCTGAGTAGCAGAGGACTGTGGTTCAGTAGCCTGATATTCCTTTAAACCCCACATCACTGGGTTGGAGATTCACTCTTCATCTCTTCCTCTCCACACTTATTTCACAGCCTTAACACTCTTTTAATGTAGTTGTTTGTTGGCGCTGTGAAAACAAGCATGTGGGCACTCAGCTGCACTGAAAGATTCATATCCCAGGTGAGAGACAACTTGAAATTCCATTCCCACTTCATAATTACAGCCCACATAAATGGAACAAAACATGAAGCAACTGCCCACCCCACACAAGACATGGCAATCCTATATCATCAAAATGTACTCAAGGAAACAGAGCACTAAATGGACTGAAGTACATTTTCATTTGTCAATATGTTTACAATGCATTCTCAACGGGAGGGCCCATCATGCTCTTCTAACAGCCCTTTTATTATGATTGCTATTATTGTTGTCATTATTATAATATGTTTTTCCTAGCCTGGACAAGCAGCACGAGTACTGATTGATGAGACAGCCCTATCCAAGCAGAGAAATGATAGCTGTGCCACATGCCAGCAAGAAATGACACAGCCTTTCTGTAACCTGAAGTGTCTATAGCCATAACTACTTGTTGCAAGGTAAGAAGGCTGTACTACAGTATTTGCACCTCTACAGGTTTTTCCACCGTTTTTCCTTAGGAGTAAACAAAAATTTGCAATGCTGCTTGCCTGTAATATAGGCAGAGAAAGGTTTTTATGTCACACCTCACCTAAGTGCTCAGTGTTCTATTATTTATAAGGTGCATTTCCCCTCCAATAGCCAAAGGACACCTTCCTTCCCCTCCATTTTCCTACTCAGAAGAAAAAGCCAACATTTACAAGTTCTTTCCCAAGGCTTTTCAAGATGCTTGCAAAGAGAGGACATTTTCTTCCCAGAGCTCCTTTGTAAGCAGGTTTTCACAGCTCTCCCACTCTCCCTGCTGGTCTCGTGCAATTCAGTGCAAGTTGAGCGCAAGACAAAGCAGATGCAGACAGCACGCTGCTTCCATGGGAAGATCCTAGCCCCAGAGACAAAAAACTGGGAAGGTAACTACTGGGTTCAGACAGGTACTCAGAACCTGAATTACTAGGGCTGAGACCCACAGAGAGCAGAGTCTTGTTTCCCATTAGCTAACAGGAATTGGGCCAGATGCAAATCTTCAATTCACAGAGGCACCAAGCAAAAGCCCTGTCAAGAAGCTGGCAAGATGAGCCCCACTGGAAGCTCTCACATGGCAAACAAAAAGCAAATAAATGGGAAACCCTGTATCTCTAATGCAGCAGGGACCCTGCAAGGCAGACCCCTAACCATGTTTTCTCTCCATTGCTGGTTTTCAAGCCATACTCATGCTTCACACTTGGCTTGGATGTGATGGTCAAGTTTTGGCCTGAAGCACAATCCTCAGGTCCATTGATTTCATCAAGCATTTGGAACATAAATATCTACTTCCATGCCTATCAACAGTGTATCTTAGAAGCAACATTTCAAATCAAAACTGGACAAATTCAAGTTACGAACATCTGCTATATACTTATTCCCTATTAAAGGTATTGCTCCATAAAACCTAGTGACAAGGTGAATTAACTATGTCACTAAATTTAATAATTGACCACTTTGAATTTAAAACAATCTGGCACATCATTTGTCCCATTCATTCCCTGAACCAGTGGTGATGATTGTATGATATTTTTTGTTTATTTATTTCAGTATCTCCCATGATTAACCTCCATATGTTCAGGCAGTCCCAACCTCTGCAAACAAGAAAAATACATTTAATCACTGATTACATTCTGCCTACAGACAACACCAGCCTCCCCTAGCAAGCCAAATATTGATGCCCATCATTTGGCTACTTTTGGCTACTGAGAGCAGTGCTTTAGAATTTCAAGATGCTTCATTCACTCTGATTTTTTTTCTGGGTAAAATGCTGAAAATCTGCAAGATTCACCTTTCAAAATCTGGGTATTAATCAGATGTGTGGAAGGTGTTATGTTGCAAACTATGAAGATGGAAGAAGATGAGAGAGGAATGAGTGCAGGCCATGTGGCCTTCATTTCTTTCTTTATGTTAGGATCTAGGCTTCACATGTTCTGCATGGCTCTAATGCCTAGGAAAGCAAATAAAATGTGAAGAGGAGGAGAATTTCCTTCACAAATGAGTGCTACTCAAGCCAACATATGAGTGTGGCAAGTTTCCCCTGACTTCCTTTAAGTGGTTCCTGATTAACTGCTTAGAGAGGCCCAGATAAGAGCCAAGATAGGAAATAGGTGACAGTATGTTAGGACATAAGTGGTCTACTGGGAATCAGAATGAACCCCAGATATTACCATTTTAGCCATGTCATTGTATAGCCAGAAAGTTAAAACTAGGAGATTGCAAATAGCTGGTATTCAGCTTAAATGTCACTAAAAGTCCAGTTTTAGTAACTCCAGTAAAGTAGAAAGTAATTTAGCATTATCTTAATTCTGAAGTAATCTGATAAAAGACAGCACTAACTGAGTAGCAAGACATTGAGTTACTCCAATATTCCCAATCTTTTTAACTTCTTTTTTTAAATATAATAGAGGACACCAACACTTCCTTAGTTAGAAACACCAGTCTATTAGGAAAGCAAAAAAGAAAAATAAGAATAGTTTTAAAGATCATTCTGATTTGAATTATCACACAGAACAACCCTTACAGTGGTCTTGGACTAATACAGTGAAATATTTGGACAGCAATCTATCATTTTCCTGTGACCAGTGAGGGCAACTGCTGCTGTGTCAAATTGCTGTCATGTAACCTGTGTGGCCACAAAAAGTGGTCATGGTACAGTGCTGCAGTCCCACTTCTTCCACAGCTGCAAGGGCACTTAAAGACAACAGAATTTTGGTACTAAGGAACTGGGAAGACAGGTAAATGCAGGGCTTTCTTCTCAGCTCCCCCCACTCCTGTGACCTTCAGTCACCACTACACACATGCATGACACACACCCACACTCCAACCCTTTACATTGCCCATACTCATTCAGACACATCTGCACCAGCTGGAACCTACGGGAGCACTGCTGAACTATCCATCCTTGCCAGTGTTATGACAAAAATAACACTGGACAACACAACAGAACTGCACCCTGCTGTTAGATTGACAACTGACGTTGCAAGTATTCTTGTTCCTGTGCTTGTGCTCCCCTGGTAGCATTTATGGGACTGACAGCAGTGCTGGAGAAAATATGAAGGTACAGAGCACCACATTCACTGGAGGAACTGGGTAAGATCAATAATATTTTTATCTCCTTTGCACGACATGAGCTGGTTTTGCTGCTACCTATAGCAGTCCATCCACTTGGCACGAAAGAACATTACAAAAATAAGTATTCCTAGAAACCCTGTGTTATTGATTAGGAGCATTTGTTTAACAACTGTTTCTTTGGGATTGTCAAAACTGATGACCTAAAGTGCTCACTTCTGAGGCACTATGTATTGATAAAAACATAAACCAATAATGCTATTTATATTTCTGTTTTCTCTACAGTGCTATTTAATGACCCATGGTAATCCTTAAAAAGGTTATTTTAATTACTCAGATCTTATTTCTTTAAGAAGAAATGTCTTTTGTTGGCAGCTCTTCTAGCTTGGAAAGGTGGAGAAGGTAGATAAGCACGAAAAAAAGACAGAAATAGGCCCAGCCCATTTGTGGAAGTCCACAGGAAAAACCTATGTTAGTACAATATATGATTAAATATACCATTACATTGCCTATATGGAGAGTAATTTTGCACACAGAACATTCTGGGGAGTCAGGACTGTTTTTAAACAACTTTAAGCAAACAATGATCGGAACTAAAAAAGGGCATCTAAATCCTGTACCTATAGGGTACATGGAGAAGTTCTTTGGGCAACTTCTGCCAGTGCCTGATGACCATCTGATTAAAGAACTTCTCCCTAACATCTGGTCTAAATTTCTCCTCATTTAGTTTAAAACCCTTTCCCCTTGTCCTATCCCTATCTGCACATGTAAAAAGTTGCTCACCCTCTTTTTTATAAAGCCCCCTCTAGGTATTGGAAGGCCACAATGATATCTCCTTGGAGCTGCCTCTTCTCCAGACTGAGCAATCCCAACTCTGTCTCTCTTCCTAGGAGAGATGCTCCACCCCTCTGATCATCCAGCCCTCCTCTGGACTCACTCCAACAGGTACACAACCTTCTTGTGCTAAGGCCCCCAGAGCTGGATGCAATTCTCCAGGTGAGGTCTCACAATGACAGAGTAGAGGGGGAGCATCACCCCCCTACACCTGCTGGCCACGCTGCTTTTGATGCTGCCCAGGGTGTGGTTTGCTTTCTAGGCTGTGAGCACACAGTGTTGGCCCACGTCCAGCATTTTATCCATGGAAACACCCTAGTCCTTCTCCACAGGGCTGCTCCCAATTCTTCTCCCACTCTGTGCTCATATCTGAGATTATCCCAACCCAGCACCTGGCGCTTGGTCTTGTTGAACCTCACAAGGCTCTTGTGGGCCCACTTCTCAGGTCTGTCCAGGTCTGTCTGGATGGCACCCCTACCACCCCTGAAGCAACAAGAGGCAATAAGAGGCATAGAAAATAAAATTAAATGTGTATTCTAAGTATAATAAGCAGTCTGTTTAACCTATTTGGTTAAAAACCCCACATGCCTGGTATTTTTGATCTCAAAAGAAACCAAATAGCAAGACATAACCCGATCACCACCTTTATTCCAAACAAATAAGCTTTGTTGCCTCAGCCAGTGGCTAATTGCCAATTTGTTTCATGAACAAAACCTGACATAGAAAACAGAACCCAGCTACTACGTGTAGAGGGCTACAAAAGAATGCAGGTAGCTTTAAGCTTAAGGCAGAGCTGCTCTGCCAGCAAGCATCAATGTGCAAAGCACAATCCCACCTTCTCTATCTCCTCGTCTGAATCTAACTTTTTTGCAGTAGGTTATCTCCCTCAAGGGCAAATGTATTCCAAACATTTAAGAGCTCTTACAAAAGGCCAGCACTGATCTCTGTGCTTGAATAATATCCCAAATGGACCCTCATCGGTAACATGATAACAAAATCAGCGTTTCAGTCAAAAGAGAAGAGTCTTTCTGCTCCTCTGTTCTTCTCTTTTTGTGCATTGATATAAAGATCAGAGTCATCAGCATGAATAAGATTTAGAATTCTGATGAAAACAATAAGAGATACTAAACGCTTTCTGGCCCTCCCAAATTTGTATTCAACCTGTCCCTTTGTTAAAGCTGTAATCACACTCCCATAGGTATTCAAGGGATTTATGCAAACAAGGTCTCTTCTGTCAAAAATCATAGCAATTTATGCAGTCACAGCCTGTTGGGTTGTGTAGATTACTGGCACCAAAGACACAACTTAGTATTCTGATGTGTGTCAGCTCTCTGTAATAAAGATCAGATGGTCTTAGCAATCTCCTCTCAGCCATTCTAGCAAAAGATACTGTATTTATATGCAACAAACCAAGGGAAAGTAACAGAAGATGACTTGAAGCCACAGTCATAAGGAAATTTAACAATTAAGCTAAAACTCAGCCTGTTGCTTAATTGCAAAGACAGTATTTGTTGAATATCTTAATTTTGCTCTCCATGCTTATGGATGTTTTCATCCATTGCTTAAGGATGGACTTAAATAAATAAAAGTTTGCTGTCTCTAACTCTGTGTGAGTGCTATTCGTAGCTATTACACATCCACCTTATACGCCCAACACTCAAAGGAGGAAAAGGAATCCATTATGCAGGTCCTAGATACAGGACTTAACTCGTTAAATCCAGCTGAAAAAAAATCAACACTTAAAGCTCTAGTGGCTTTCTGCGTGACATTCTCACATGCAATACCAGCTCCTCCATCATGCAGGGCCATATCCTGCCTCCTCTGGGCAAGCTGTGCACTTTATTTCAGCGGGAACAATTTAATCCCTTGAAGTGAAGACACAATTTAGCCATAACCTACACCCATCATATTAACTATACACAAATCTGAACGTTTTAGAGAAATTCTACCTGCACTTGCAGGGGGGATCGTGTCTGTGTTCACTGTCGCCTTTTCAAGAACAAAGAATGGATTTCTCTTCCTGGCTTAACACTTTTTTTCCAAAATCAGTTTGATGCTCTGAGAGAAAAAGAGGGCAGCAAGAGTTGATTAAAATCCGTGATGAAATGCAGGTAATAGAGAAGAGTACCTGCAGTGCTCTGTCACCTCCACCCACTTCTCCCCAGGCAACCAATAGCCATTACATCATCAGGGCAATCTCTAACTGGCTGCATTCCGGATACAGTTTCTGACCCAAAATATACAGGTTAGATAAAAAATATGCCATTCCCAAAGTATGTTTTAATTCAAGCAGCATATTACCAAACACCTTGCAGATATGCGGTAACTTCTGCAACTCCCCTGAGTAAAAGAACAATGAGTTAAGATCTGAGTGAATACTACATACAAAATTTTAATATATATATATATAAGTCTCAAAATATGCAAAAGACTTCCTTTGACCACATGGACCTCTTGTGCATTCACTTCCAATATCTTTATGCCACTGAGTCACACTAGCAGACACAGTTGAAAAAAAGAATTTAAGGTGCTTATTTGTAAAAAGCAAATGTTACCCTTAAACAGTTCTTTGTGCCAAGAGGACTGTACTGCTCATGGATTTTCCAAAGCAGAAAAACAAGATTCTATTTGAAAGCATAAATCACTGATTGTGGGTTATTTACCCAACTGTAGCACATTAATAGCTGGTTGCAAATAAGGACATTGAGGTATATATAGCACAGAGCTTTAGTACACAGGGCTCATTCTGCCAAGTGAATTGGGGCCAAATACTTGACTTAATAAGTATCATTCAAATCTAATGGGACCAGAAGTAAATCAGGTTCTACTCCTTACTTCATTCCAGTCGTTATCTCCTCTCCCCAAACACGACATGCATAATCCAAACATGGCATTCTGCAAAAATGAGCCTCATTATGTATAAAAAGAGCCGCATTAGAGAAATCCACAGAAGTGGATAAAAAAGGTGACACTCATGCCTTTTTCAGGTTGACTTACAGCTCCTTGGAGCAAAATTCTCATCTGAGTTCTGTATCCACAGGCTGCATATTACTGGTCCCTTCACTGGCTGCTTGATGCACTAATGTGATCTAAATAAATCAACTAGTAAAAGACACAATATATCAGCTGGTCTCTGTCAAGAGATGTTATTGGGCCTAACAATATCAAAACACCTTCTTTAAAGAGAAATAAAAAGTGTAGCTGATTTTTCCCTACTTAAATCCCTTGTCTAGAATAATAAAATATTAATTTAATCCTGCAAACTTGCATTCTCTTCCCACGTCTTGAGAGAAGGCAGGAGCTCTGCCTTACAAGTTCCCTCATCACACAATATTTATGCTGCCTTCATAGGACCCTGACATCTCAATATTCTTCTACTTGGCCTCAGTTTAGCTGCAGAAGTTCCAGCTGCTTTTTAACATTCAGTCTCATTAGGGACACAAAAGAAGTTTCTTTAGATGTGTAAGTTAGCTTCAGTGGTGAATAAGATGTTAAAGAGTAGGTGATGGACTCTTTAAAACAGCTTCTCTGATCTCCCTCACTCTACCAGTACTCCTTTCAAGATCTTAGCTGGTCTGCCCCACTATTAACCTCCCTGCACACCGAGAATTAGCTATTTATTCTCAGCCTTTGTTCCTTCTCTCAAAGCGCCCCCTCCTCTCACACTTTAACCAAGGATTCTCAGACATCTTCTATGAATCTGTGTAACAAAAGCCTTTTTAAAGTCAAAATAAATTATATCCACTGGTTGGGATACAGAGAAGCCCCTATTTTAACCATTTACAGCACACTTTGAAAGACTTGATGCTGATGCAATGCTGTTTTTTACTGCAGTGTTATGACTTAACAGTAGTGTTAGGAGCATATCCAAATGACCTCTCTAGTCTCAAATATCTCTCTCTAGCAAAGAGCAAGCTCTTTGTCCCTGTGATGTCCCAGCAAAGGAGTATTATATAGCTTCAATCTTTAGCACAGAGCATTCCAGCAGTTTATCTTTTAATTGAGAAATAGTTCCTCTTGTCCCAGGATCTCTGTCAAAGAGGTACAACAAGGAAAAAAAAATCAAAAAGCATATTTTTTTTAACTTTATACCTCCTTAAAATATGTGTAAATGTAGGAATTAAAAAAAAAAAACCAGCTTACCAAACCAGCAAATTGCGAACAAACCCAACAAAGTAACCATGTGCAACACAATCTTTGTTAAAATTTGCAATCTCCACAAAGAAAACAGCAAACTACCTGAAGTGCAACTCCTTCCACACCTCTAGGATGTGCCTGTGAGGAATAAAACAAACTGGACACATACGGCTTGGGTGTTCAGGACTGAACTTTATTGAGTGCAAAACAAATGTAACAGTTAACTAATTCAGTGCCTAAGGACAAAATCTCGTTCCCAGCTCCTGCACATCACAAAATGTCACAACATTTGGCTGCCTCCTATCAAGCAAGCGCAAAATACCATGACTTCTCTCAGGGCAGGATTAAAGGACAGTGTCAGTGCTTCATTAGAAAGCTGGCAAATGTCTTCTTATTTTGCTCAAAGTCACCTTGCCAAAGTAGCACAGTGGTAAGAGGCTGAATGGAAAAAATGGGCACAAGAGAAATATGAAACATATTCCATATGCCTATCAGTGTCTAAGAAATAATTATTTAATAACTGTGAGTTTTTAACAGAAAGATATATTGTATTTCATACAGCAAAGCACTTTGTCATCTTTCTACTCCATTAGAAAACATTTCACTGATCATTAAAATGAATCCAAGGGACAATGTGACAATACCTGATAAAAACCTTAATCTAATTTAAAAAAAAAAATTAAAAAAAGAAAAAAGGAAAAGAAGTGAAACCACATAACCTATTTTAATATTTTAACGGCTCAATATTTGGCGTGAGTCTGAGCAGTACCTCACACCTGAAAATGGAAACTGCACCAAATCTTAACATCCTTAGCACTATCTCAGAGACTTTGGTTCATTTGGACTAGATGGGGATGATGGGTTTGAGTCACCAAGACCTCTCCCTATCACACATAAATCTTCTCCAGAGCACTGCTGGGGCAGAGTCTGTCAGATTTGATGAGACAGGAGGCCACAGAATGAGAACTGCTCAGTTGGATCTGAGGGCAGTCAGCCTTCCTACAGCATGACACAGTGCTACGGTAAAGCAACACCGTGGAACATTGCATTCAGCCCTGGTAATCAAATAAAACTGTCATTCAAGACTTACTGTACTCCTGTGCATAGTTATCCATTATCTGTAAAAAAACCTGAACTTATTAAATTACTTCATATTTTCAGCATTATGCTGTTGTTTATTACAGAGCAGTATGAAGGAATGCAGAAAGAGTCATTTTCTGCTAATACTGAACAAGGAACATTATTAGATTAAGGACAGAACATTACCCTTGAAGCTTTTCTCTCAGCTTTGTGCCATTGCAGAACATGCAGTTATATACTTCTCCCTGATGCCTCCTGCCACAGATTTAAAGAACCAAGGCAAATCACTCCCATCACTCTTCTAACACTGTGGAAGAGGCAGAGAAGGAAATATATTAATTTTGGTACCATACCAGAAAAGTACATTGGTGTCATATTCCTTCCATCTGCAGAAAACAAAAGGCTAGCTGGTTCCCACCACACACCTATAAGATGAGACAGGCAGAAATGCCCAAAGATAAAAGGGGATTTACAAAAAAGAAAGAAAGATGAAAATTGATACACATATAATAGCAGTACCTGGGTAATGGACAGGAGGGAAATCATGTTTCAGACAAGGCCCCAGAAATCCCTTACCAGTGTTTCAGAGACAATGCCTAAGTTGGGGGGTGGGGGACACACAAGAGCCTGGAGTCTCTGCTATTATTCCTCCAGTTCCAAACTTGTATGAGCAGAAGCCCTGGGATAGGAGTTTAGTTACCAGCCTTTGCCCACGGGTCTCTCCTCTGGTTGTTCAACAGTCTGTCACAAGCAGTTAGTGCCTGCAAGAGTCAAGAGGCACATAGAGAATGGACAGCAGTGCACAGGCATTGCAGGAGGAGCTTTGCAGGGGATCTCATCTCCTTTACCTCCTAAAGTCATACCAAGAGAGCAACAAGTCACGATACACTGATTCTTTGGTCCCCTCAGCTCAACCCACTGAGGCAAACGGGAACAAAGGAGAAGAGGGGCAGAGAAGCCCAGCCAGATCCATTTCCCCAAGTGGAAACCAGCAAGGTCATCTCAAACCCCAACAAACTATTCTCCTCTCCTCTGGGAGCTGTCCATATGTTTATGATAAGGAAACAGCTCTGCATGAAGCTGCCAGTTATTTTCATTTAACCCCATAATTTGGCAATACCCACATGTGAGACTGTGCAAATAATCTTTTTACTCAGTGTTTCCATGTGTTTACAGGGTCATTATTCAGAAGCTTTCTTATCAGACAGCATTGGAAGTTACATCATTTGCCAACGGGTTTTGGAGTGCTCAGTATCTGTGAAGAACAGATACGAGGTATAATCAAAACTCCACAGAAACAAGGATTACTTTTCAACCTTAACTAAGCTTTTTTTGACTTCTGGCCACTTTGTTTGATAGAACAATGAGAGAGTTCTGCAGAGAAAACCTTCTCCAACCTCCAAGTTCTAATGAGGGCTTCTTCTTCCAAGATCTTGGATCAGAAGTGAGGCATGCCCAGGTGAATGTTGCCTTAGGATAAGCACAAAATTACACAGCTTTTTGTTGTTTTCTTAAAGTGAAGGGCACAGAAGGAAGCCACAAAGACAGGTTAGCAAGGGCAAAAGTCTGATCAGCCTCTGACGTGGATAACCAACAAAAAAAAAAAAAATAAAGGCTTGGATAACATTTTAGCCTGCAGGCAGAACAGGAGGTTTATATGGCTAAAGGATCCAGAATTAGATTTAACACACTAGAAACACAGCCTGCAATGTGGGCAACACATCTTACCCACTTTGGTACTGGCTGCTGCCAACAAAGTACAACAAAGCTGAATTCAGACAACACGGCTCTTACAAGACTTACAGTACCCTCAGCCTGCCCTCAGTCCCTTAAGCAAACTCAGAAGTGACGAAAGTCCAGCCTTTCAAGAAACCTTAACAGAATAGAACTATTTCTGGCTTTCATGCAGGTGGGAA
>VYZT01007615.1:260754-272519 GCA_013400735.1 Pomatostomus ruficeps | reverse complement strand
AAATTATAAGTCTGGCCTTAGTGACTCTTCCTACTGAGAAAGAAAACTGGATTGTAGCAGGAACCCAGTCTGGTTCTCTGTGGGCAGTTAACACAGAAGATGAAACAAGAAGGCATCGTCTGCAGAAAATGTCAGATTCTATCACTTGTTTGTACTGTAATTCTCTTTCAAAGCAAAGGTATAAATGAATTTTAAGTATTTTGGGTTACACTTTGAAAATACTGCTAAAATGAGGTGTTCAGAAAATGACATCTGTACACTCTGCACTTTTTTCTGACAACTGCTTTTTTTGCCTGTGTTTCCACTTAATTTTGCACCCAGTGTAACTTGGGACTACATTCCTGATCACAGGGGTTGTGTTTGCTTTTAGTGTTTAGCTGAATACTTGAAATACTAGAGACTTCTCATTTTGATTTGTCTTACCTGTTTTAGGCATTTCTAGAATTAATTATTTTGTTTTATTTCAGCAAACAGAAGAATTTCTTCTTGGTAGGCACAGCTGATGGCAGACTGGCAGTTTTTGAAGACAGAGCAGTAAAGGTAGACTTGTTCTTTGTTGTCTGTGCTACAGAGTGCTATCAGTAATATCTAAAGCAGCTACTAAGAGTAGCTTTATTTCATGCCACTTATTTTTTAATTGCTTCTCTAAAACTAAAATTAATTTTCTACTGCAGTGTGAGAGAAACTGCATGTTTTATAATAACTTCTTCAAACAATGGAGTTAAAAGGTGGAAAATTCCTTTGAAAGGCCTGGCAAACTGGCTAGAGACTGACATTAGTGGTTGTTGTTAAGAATATTCTAACAGTTTTAATCTCCTTTATTTATTGCTATAATAGCTCCTTTTTCCTCTCATTTAGTAAATTTTTGTAAAACAGCTACATTCAAAAATATTGTTTAGGTTTTCTGTGGGTCAGAGTTCTGCTCACAGAACAGATGAAGGAATGCTGGGAGCTGTTTATATCAGCTGGTACCTGCAGGTTTAGTTCCTGACCGTATGCAGTTTGAAGCAGTTATGGACTTGCAGTGCATTTCAGAACTAGATCACTGTCCAGTGTAGGATGTCTTCAAAGACATGAGCGTGACTTTTCAACCAGTTCTTGAATTGTGCCAGGGCTTGCAGGAAGTGTCAGTCCCTGCTCTGGCCTGTTTCTGCTCACAGGCTGTCTCCTATGGCACATCTGTAATGGGAATATGGTGCTTTTCCACCAGGAACATTCTGGAAATGCTCTAAACCATCAGAAAATCTGAATGTGTAAATTTAATTCAGCAGGCTGTGTGGCCTTGTTTTAACAAGATTCTGAGTGTCTGCATCCTCCTTGTTTCTAATGCAGAGTGTATTTTTTCTTTCAGTGTAAGGGTGCTACACCTTTGAAGATACTGACTATAGGAAATGTTAGCACACCCCTGATGTGCTTAAATGAATCCTCATGCTTATCTGAAAAAAATGTGATCTGGGGAGGCTGTGGAACAAAAATCATTGCCTTAACCAGTGACTTCTCTGTTCAAAAGCTCATTGAAACAAAGACAAGTCAACTGTAAGTTTTTTATTTTTAAAAGTGATGTTACTTGGCTCATTTGTTTACATTAATGACTTCTGACAGTACTTGGGTGCAATGTCTTGTTCTAGAATTCATTCTTTGAGTTTGCTTGTTTCTGTTCTTTTCTTTCCATAAGGCAGATGGAGTATCAGTGAGTAATGCTGAAAGTATGTGTTGCTGCGTTTAGACAAGGAAATGCATTTTTACTCCATAAAGGATTTATGAAGTCAATATCTATGCAACTGATCAGTTTTCTTCTCTAGTTGCATTAGTCCAGGCCCTGTTTACTTTACTTAGAATTACACATACATATTTATCATAGTATTTGTCCTTCCATGTTTGTCAGTATGATGTGTGTGCATATCTTTGCCCTATATATATTTAATCACATCTGATTGCTGACTTCTCACTATTTAGAAATTATTGGCTGATGGTTTAGGAGTGTTTGATATAATTCCTACATGGACAAATCCTACTCTGAAGTTAAGGGGAGTTTTTCCTGAGCAGGGAAAACAGTGTTCGATGAGAAAGATTTCTTAACAGACTTTGAGCATTAATGTGCCTCCAAGGATGTCATCAGCCTAACTCTGTTACTGTGAGAATTTATGTTGAACTGTAGGAAGATTAAAGCAAAGCCTTTCAGTTGTATCTTAGCCTAGTTTGGTTTAAGGCTGAATGATTCTGCAAGAGTCAGAGGAAACTAATCCCACTCATAGTAAAGTTTTTCTTTTTTCTTCTCTCCTCTAGGTTCTGTCATAATGCTTATAGTGATGCAAACATTATTTCAATAGCAATAGACAAATCCATCTACTTGGCAAAGAAAAACAGCCATTTTGTGGAAATCTGGGACAAGAAGACAGAAAAACTTTCTGAATTAATTGACTGTGCACATTTTCTTAAGTAAGTGTTTTATTTCAGATTGTTGGCCTGGTGGATAGGAAGCTGAATATCAGATTCCCTTCTCTAGCATGGTACCCTAACCTGCCAGAAGTAAGGGATTTGCCCAGTTCGTTGGGCAAGTGTGGATTTCCTGTCCTGTCTTTCGGCCCAGAATTTCAGAATATTCCCTGAAGAATCCCACTTTTTAAAGACCCTTACTATATTTCACAATTTTTCTATGATGTCAAGAAGACTCATTTAGCTCAAGAAAGAAGAAAGTCTTTTGCTGTCCTTGAGGCGCTAGTAATAATCCAGTCACTTCCTGCATCCCCTGAACAAGAATGTCTTCTCTCTCCAGTGCACAAATTCAGTAGAAATCAGAGTTTTATTAACAGTGACAATTTTTGCATTTGCATTTAAATTGTTCCTCTGCCTTAGCATACCACATCCATTTCTTTTTATGGTGAGGTTAGGAGCTGGTGTAGGTGTGCTCTTCCCACGTTGCTGTAACATTAACCTCCTGCAGACTGGGGGAGAACAGAGAAGTGTACCTTCCTCCTATTTAAAGGTCTTCTGAAGCAGGCCAGTTGGCTCTCAGAAGTCCAATAGTTTTCATCCCAGTTTGTTTGCATGAGAATTTTGTGACTTGTCTTGGTCAATGATTGCTTAAAAGTCTGGTATTCAGAGAGTCATTTTAGTAGCTGCAGAATAGGGTGCCACCAAATTCCAATACAAATTCTTTCCATACTTGTAGGAACAAAGTGGAAAAATTAAACAAGGAATCAAAACACAAACTGGCTTATTCTGGAAGAGTGAAGACAATTTGCCTGCAGAAAAATACTGCACTGTGGATAGGAACAGGAGGAGGACATATCTTGCTGCTTGATTTGTCAACGCGTCGTCCTGTACGAGTTATAGACAAATTCTGTGATTCTGTTCGAGTCATGATAACAGCTCAGCTAGGTAAGTAAAATCATCAAGTGATGAGTACTTTGAAATCAATGCTAAGTTTAGGTTTGCTCTGTCCTATTTGTTGTGGTATTCCATGAACAGATTAGCATTATCCGTGATTTGTTCATTCATTCTACTCCACTGCTGTCACTGTCCATCAGTGTCAGACTCTCAGGTGTAAGCTGAACACCAGCAGGCTGAATAGCTGTGCCCACAGAAAGCAGCAGCTCTTCCCTGGCTTGTCACTGCTCTGCACATGAACCCCCAGCTTCAGTGCATCCTTGTGCTTCAGCGCAGCTCTCACCGTCCTCCACACGTGGTCTTCTCTTACATGCAGCTGCCTGTGTTCTTTCTCCATCTCAAGTGTTACACTTCTGGCTTCTCTCTCTGTGGACTATGTTAGATTTTAATAGATTTTCCTTCATTGCTTATTGCCTAGTTTTCTTCTCCCGTCTTCATTCAGGAATGGTTCTTTTAGATTTGGGTCACAGGTAGATCACAGCAGAGCTGGGGAAGTGCTACACACCTGGTCTTGGGGTGTGGCTTGTACAGATGTGCTGCTTCTGTCATCAGGGACAGTTGTTCTGAGCTGCAGGCAGACAGGAGTGGTAGGGTTTCAGTGGTGACCACGAACAGCCACAGGAATGTAGCTGAGTAAGGGGCGCCCCTTGGCTGTTGGAACTTCCTTCACCTGTACACTGTCCTGCACCTCTCCCAAAAGTAATAAAGGCCATATCAACTTAAGTTCATGGTACTGCTGTGGTGAATACACTCAAAATACACATTACTTGAAAAAATACTTTGTGGCACAGCATGTAGATTCCCATCACTTTCCACTGTGTTTTGGAAAAAACTCTGGAGTTTCCCTGTCAATGTTATTTAAAGTGTGTTTGCTGTCCAAAGAAAAAAAAAGACACCGAAGCTGTTGTCAATACAGAAGCACACTGTAATTCCGCTAGCAAATATCACAGTTGCAGGCTGTGGATGTTTTCTCCTTACCATCATGAACTTATTCTGGGGACTGTTTCTTCATTTCTGGCACCAGAAGAATCCGTAGACTACGGTCAGGTCATAGTGCTGGCAGTGTTGTATGAGTCAAAAATACCTCATCTTCCTCTGACTTGCCTTTGCCTGAAACAGCAAGTGTTAGAGTCTGTTCAGGGCTCAGCGGTTAATGGTGCCAGCTATAGCACATCATCATCAATCCATCTAGTCCTGATGGCTACAATGGTAGTATTATAAAGGGACATTTTATTTTTAGTATTTTGTAAAGAATAGTTACTATGAAAACATAATAATTTTTGCCTTGCTGCTGTAATTGATAGGGAAAATACATTGTATAGAGTAGTGTGATTTAAAAAGCCTTGAGGCTCAGTCACCTCAACATTTTTAATCAAAATTTTGTTTATAGAAAAATTAATATTCAGGAAAAAGAGTTCAGCTGCATTTGCACAAATCTCAAGAATGGCAAATAATATTGATATATGCAGTTTGATGTATACTTTTTTCTTTTGATCATCTTTTTGCAGCACTTATTTATAAGGGCTGGGTTTTTTCCTTAAATTCGAGGACTTGATTTCTACTGGAATCAATGAAAATGGCACTGAGGCTGCTGAGCAGTTCTTCAACAGTACCACATTGCTTATGTGAAATAAGAGAAGATAGAGGGAAATATTTTTGTATGAAATAGTTTCATTTAAGGTTAAAACATATAATGTTAAGCAGAGGTAAATATTTCAGGAAATATGCCAGACTTTGAGACATTATCTGTACTTCATATATGAATATGGAAATACAATGTCATGTTCCAGTTCTGTCACCTAACACATTGATGTTCACTAAGCATGAGACTTACCCTAGAGAATAGTTTAGATGTAAATTTGTAGTTTATTTTGCAAGTGCAAATTTAGATTTCTGTATAGTAAGACAAGGACCTAGGTCTAAATAAGAAACATTATACTTAAGTTCCAATCACTCTTGTAAGGAGTATGGATACGACTGGCTACAGAAAAAAATTCAAGTGATGAAAGGTCTGAGCATGGAGGATGTGTATGGTTCCCACCATCCCTCATCTACTGTAACCAGATTTACATCACTCTCAGAGGAAAATATAGTGCTGACCTCCTCGGGGCAGGAAAAACCTCTGTCTGCTTTGCAGAGGTCCCAGGGCCCAATAGAAAACTTCCAAACTGCAGCTTTCACAGTTAAGCCATACTGCAGTCTATTTATACCCTTCCTCATCTGCTCCCTGGGAGTGTAAGACTCCAGGTATGAGAGGTGTAAGGTGCAGTGTTGCAGCTGGGGTGTCAGCACAGTGGGGGCTGTTCCTTCCCTGGCCTGATCCTGGCCCAGGCACATAGGCTGGCTCCTGTATTCGTCTACCAGCTTAAAGCCAAGGGCTTTCCACCCTCAGTGTGCTGCCAATAGGAACAGGGAGCTGCTGTGGCAGAACAACATGTGACACCTTCTATCTATCTTTGCAAGGCACTTATAGAAATGTCTTTTTGGAAATAAGCAGGAAGTTGATACTGAAACACCGGCACATTCTGTTTATCCTTTGTGATCCAACCACTCCTGTCTTTCTGGTCTTTTTTTTCATTATTCAGTAGGCACTTTCTTACGATCTATCCCCTATTTCCATTTACCACCCATATGCCATCATAAGTTTAAAACCTTTAGTTCATAATTTTTACTCAGTTTTTCTCATATTTGGTTGGTTTGGTTTTTTCGTAACTGGACTGGTTACTGGTACATTCTGCTGTGCACTGGGACTTCACTTGCAGCCTGACCTTTTGCTGTGACATCTGTTTCCTGTGACTCTACCACCTCTGCCTGTGCTGTATAATAGGTGCTTTGTTCTTGGGCTTGTTCAGCAGGCTGCTTTGCTGATCCTGTGCTTACGCCTTGGAACCCTGATAAACCCTGACATTAAATGGAGACGGGAACTGTATTGTCTTCCTGTTGGGGTTTTTCATGGTTAATGATTTCAAATAAAGGGTCTGGTTGACTGAACTCTGCTTTCTGTCCTCTTAGTGCCTTGATGTCATCTACTCTTTCTGTCCTTAAATTACAAAATTCACAATAAAATTTAGATTTGATATTTTATTTCTTTGAAAAAGGGAGTCTCAAGAATGTGGTCCTTGTTTTGGGATATTGCTATAAAAGTGACACCGAAGACAGCAAATATCACAAAGGTACCTGAACTGTGTTTTGTTAACTTGTATTATTAGTGGAGTAGACGCTATTGTGCTTGACTACTCCCTGAGAGTGAAGAGTTGATCATCATTTTACATAACTTTATTAAAACACTCTTATTAAATAGTTTTTGTTTTCTTTTGCGTATCTGGGCTCATACAAAGAGTAACTTCCAAAAATGGATCTGAGGAAGCCACTGTGTGAAGGATACAATACAACTTGTTGGGAAACTGTATTTGGAGAGTAAATGTCAGTGTCTAATTGGAGAATGTATCAAACATTTCCAGAGGTGTCTGTGCTAGGTCAGGAACCCCCAATGTTTTCATGAGTGATGTGGATGAAAGAATAGTGACTGTGCTTTTCAGATTGGCAGACAACTCACAGCTAAGACAAGCTCACTGGAGGGCAGGATTAGAACTCAAAGTGACCTGACAAGTAGAACAAATGGTATGGAAGGAAATAGGATACAATTCTGTAAGTACAAATGCAAGACCTTTTCTTTTATTAGGAATGATCCATTGTACCAGCATGAGGAAGTTATCAGCTTGAACAGCAGTGCTGCAGAAAAAGGGTCAGAATTGATCGGAGGCTGGTCATGAGTCAGCTGTGTCACATGGGTGCAGGAGAGGCAACCACCACTCTCACACTATGAAAGTGGTGTCTGTAAGACATGAGCTAATTCTTACACTCTTCTGAGTGCTAGTATGGCTCCTGCTGGAGGAGCCTAACCACTTGGAATATTGCTGAATGATGTGGACTATTAGGAATAGTCCAGAGGAGAAAAATGCAACCTGTGAGGAAATGTTGCAGGGAGTTAAATTGGTTAATATAAATAAAGCTTAGAGAAGACATGATAATAGGCTTCAAATATGTAAATTAAGAACAAGAGAATAAAGTGTTCTATATATTCCCTGGGGGTAGGATAAGCACCAACCAGTTGCTGTTACAGCAAGGGAGATTTTGGTCAGACATCAGTAAAAGCTTCCTGACAATTAGGATAGCAAAGTGCTGAAAGATAGAAAATCTTCATCTTTGGATTTTTCTACGAACAGTTAAAGTTGATGGTCTAGTCAATGCCCTTCTTCACCTTTATCTCATCCCAGTTTCAGAGACTCCTAAAAATGTGGCAATGATAGTATAAAGTTAAGGAGGGCAAGTGTAGATGAGCTGACTGAAATGAGTCAAACTTTAGAGCACTGAGGTTTATATTATGGTATTCCCCAATTCCCGTAACTATAAGAATATTTATTGGTTTATTAGCAGTTTTATTTTATTTAAAAGTAACATTAATTACAGAGAAGAATCAGAGATTCCAGAATCCTTGGGGCCTTAGTTTGTAAGCCTCAGCTCAATTATCACTATTCCACTAAAAACTGTGAATTCTTCATGAATCAAGAGTTTTCTGCATGAATGGAGATTTAAGAAGTGACCGTTTTCTCAGTATATTCACTAACTTAAAACCTGATTTCATATTTTACAGAGAACGGGGTTTGAGTCCCATAAGCATTTAGGGTATATCTGCTTGGAAAGATAGAGATGAAATTTTAGCAGGCACCTCACTATTAGCTGTAGCTCAGGTCAGTACCTTAAGGTCCACAGGCACCAGAAATGATTTTTCAAATACTTTTAAATGAGATACTCTAAATTTAGGAACTAGAATCCAAATCATTGTGCAAGTACAAACAGCTTGTAACCCATAACTGCATCACCTCGCACATGAAGTGTCATGTAACTTGTCTTCTGGGTCCTAAGGATCATGCTTCATTGGGTGAATTTATGAGTAACTGAGAACAAGCAGATAAGCAAAATCATTTTTAATTATGCAATAACTCATCTCTGTTGCAGTTTTCTAATTTTCTTTTTTTTTTCTCTAGAGTTACAATCCTGCGTGTCAGTGTGGGACATTAACCTGCCCCATGAAGTACAAAATCTGAAAAAACACATAGAAATGAGACAGGAATTAGCAGAAAAAATGAAGAGCTTTTCTTTGGACTGAAAAGTCACCCTGCAAGTGCCATTCTCTTTTCTAGTCTTCCATCCTAACGTACTGTACAATATTTACAACAACTTCTTCCTGTTGTTTTTAACCTAAACCAAGAAGAAAATTACCATGAGAGTATTCATAAAATACCAAGAAGAAAGAAGTTATTTGTAATATTTGAAAGGACAGAAAACTGTTGAGAATTTCTGATTCTAAAATGTTATCGTGTATCTGTTGTTTACCTGTGAAGTTCAGCTCTCTGCAACTATGGCTCAGCTTCAGTATAACATTGTTCATCCTGGAATAAGCCAGGAGACTATAAGTGGTTCTAATTTACTTCATTATCTCTACTGAGTTGACACTCTAATAAGAAGCAAAATTTAAGCCTCTGTGTGTTTACTGCAGTTTGCATGTATGAGTTTGCTCTTATGATTCATGGTTTAGTAATGTCAGAGCTCGTGCCCCAATGAAAAAACATCATATTTTATCCAACAGCAGTGTTTAAAAGAATATATAATGACTGCATTACTCTGAAAACAACAGGCAGACTTGTCTATGTTTCTTCCATGAATAATTTACTTTTTCTTTCACTGTGAGCAGAAAAAACCTCATTGTGCTACAATAATAAAATAGCTCTGAATTTAAGCACCCTGACGGGCTTCCACAAGCCAGTGTCCTCCTGCAGCGCTGCAGCCTGCCTGCTCCTCGGAGACAGAGTCACTCCACTGGGAACGCTGCCAGGCACGTAGATCCGTCGTGCAGCTCTCTGGGAAGAGAGAAGAGGTAGCACAGGGTGAATGCTCTGATCTAAATGCTGCTACGACTTGCTCTTAGTCCAGTTTGCTTGTTTGCTTACTTCACTCTAAAAAAAAGGGGAACTTTTGCTTTTATTTTTCTAACATGCAAAGTTTCCCCTTATTCATTCTTGTTTGAATTTATATTGTTGTTTTGGGGGATAATCAGGGGAGCCTTGAGGAGTGTAAGAACAGGCTGCCTCTTCCAAATTTGTTTCCACATATCATCATTCAAGAGATATTTTTTGCTGCTTTCTGGCCATAAGTCCAAGCTGCTGCTTACAGCCCACACTGACCTGCTCCGAGAAAGTGCCTTATTTCTGTCCACCTGAAGACAGACACCATTCTCTCTTTTTGATACCAGAAGAATCCACAGAGTGCTCCTGAAATCTCAAGGAGTGGAGTATCCGGAGCCATTTCCGAGTCTATGGAGCTGAAAAAGGTTGAGCACCAAAAAAGTTCTCAGTTTTTTGTTTTGGTTTGGGTTTTTTGTTTTTTGTTTTTTTTAGAAAATTACGTACTGGGACAACAGCATTTGTTGTGTCCAACTCAAGTATTGTTCTATTTTCTGCCAGTTGTGGAGTGCATACTCAGGATTCCTTTCAGATATGCATCCCAGTTCTTATGTATTCTTGTAATCTGTGTACTGAGAAGAATTTGCTATTTATATGGAATTTTATAACTCCGAAAATATATATTCTCTTAGAATGAATATGGTTGTTCTTTTAAAAAGAAAAGAGTATATGCATTGTGATTAAGTTTATTTGTAAGTCATTTTGAAATGTAAGCCTAAACATTTTTATTAAAACTGTGCTTTGTTAATAATGTAAGTCTACTTTCTCATTATTGAATTTTTAAGGAGGGGTTTTTCTGTGCAGCTTTTGTGGCATTTAATTCCTTCAGGCTGATGCAAAATCCTGGCTCTGTAGGTGTTATTGACACAGCGGCATTCCCGCTTGTGCTGTCTCAGTGCATGTGTTGAGCCCTTTTCCCTTCCCCTGTTTGTCTTCTACTTGGTGTTCCTGCAGCCGTTCCCAGAGATAGGAGGTGACCTGTAACGAGTCCTGTCCCTGTGGTCATTCCTCACCTGTCCAAGCGTCTGGATAACATTGATCCATAGACTGAATTGGGTCATGTATTCAGTATTACAGGGAGGGCAAAGAACAAAAGAAACAGCATCCAAAAGAGAGTCAGGAGCTCATTGCAAACCTGACTCAACTAGCTGCTGTTGATTTATCCATGCTGGGAGAGAAAAATTCTGTCATGGTGGTGACCCATAGGGACAGTTTAGCAACACAGCACTCATTCACACAGAGCACAGTGATCCCACTGCATCCTCACCAAATACTTTTTAGTACTGCAAAAAAATATTTAGAGAATATCTTGTGTTGGTGTTTCTTGTTAGAAATGCTCAGGGACCGGCCTCCGCACCCCAGCTGGCACCTCCCACCAAGGGCAGGAACGGCACCATTGAAACCTGCACTATAAGGAAACCTGTTCCCAGAAACATCTCTACTGACAAGCTATAAGGAAAGAGGAAAAAAAAGTAGAACTTTGTCTTCACGCTGGTTTCAGTGGAGCTGTTTGAAAACCAGTGGAAGTTGATCACATAGGAGGACAAGCTCTGTCAGATGTAGTTTCTTGCATCCAGCACCTGAAAACAGGAAACCCTTACGTCCAAAAAAAGCCTGTTTGCTTATGGGAAACAAGTGTGTGGTGTGACTGAACACCTCAGCTGGGACAGGTAATTAACCTCATGTCCCTCAGTGCACCTAAAGGGTACTGGGGTTTAAACCTAAAGACAAGGAGATTAAACATACACAGTGAGCTGAATGCTTGATTGGAGACTGTTGGGGTATTTTTAAAGTGTCCTTCCCCTCCTGTGCTACTGACTTTAGTTAGTCATTCTTTTTTATTGGTTGCTTGCTCTGACAAATTACATATGCAGATTCACCTGCTCATTAATTTTAACCTTGTTTCTTTTACAAGCAGCTCCTGGTCAATCCCACTGTAAACAAGCTGCACAGTGTGATTTAATGCACTTTTAATATTATGTCCTGGCACTCCTCTTACTCTGAAATCTCAGACTGCCTCTAGTGCCCCATATTATTACCCTATCACTTCTTCATGCACCACTTTGGGGCAAAACTGGGACACATAAGGGAGGAGGGAGAATGAGGCCTCTTAGGTGTGGCTTAACCCCCAAACGTGGGCATTTGTCATTACTGCCACTTACTGACCATCCCCATTGTCTTGGTTTTAAAGACAGGTATTTGCTAAAGAAGGCAGAAGCTTCTTTCAGAACAGGAGAATGTAACTTTCTTTTTTTTGAATTGGCAAAAGTTTGAAATTCATAGGCTTTTAGGTAATGGTATGCGAAAAAAGGAGTAACAGTCTTTTACTAATATATTTTATATATATATATA
>VYZT01007615.1:232720-260701 GCA_013400735.1 Pomatostomus ruficeps | reverse complement strand
AGGTTTTTTTCTCTCGAGACACTGGAGTGGACGGTGGAGAGTTGGTAGAAAACACGCAGTTGGAAACAGAAGCTCACGGTGGAGGAAGATTCTTCTTGGAGCTTTAAAGCAGTCTCCCTTCGTCTCTTTTCGGTGTCCAGGAGCGAAGGTTTTCTTTAGCTGTGCTTCGCTTTTTTTAAACTCGTTTCAGCCTTAGTATCCTTGCCCCCCTCTGAGGGGAAAAAAATTCTAGCTATCAGGGGGTCTCAGATAAGGGCTAGCTAGTTGCACTCATCTTCGAGCTAAGTATTTGTTCTTTTTTAATCACTCACCATCAAGGTTTCTCAGCAACTAATTACTTGCTCATTATACTCCCTAGCAACTAGAATGGGGAAAAATTCTAACACAGAGAGCCAAACAAAAAAAGTATCTCAAACTTTGACATCCATCCACCTGCAGCAAGCAAGATAAACAATCCATTTTACAGTGACCACTTCAGATATCACAGACATGAGAAAGTAGTAAGGGAAAACAATGAATCTCAGTGAATGAGGAAAAGACAGTGACAGTCATATTTTTCTATTAGTCTTTCAAGGAGAAAAGCATATGAACAATTCTTGTTCTCACTTATTTTCTGGCTTTTGTCATTAATTAAAAAAAGATCTGGAAACAGCTTCTCTTACCTGCCTTAAGAGAACCAAATTTTCTGATCAGAACTAGCAAGTGTTCTGTTATTTGTCTCAATTAGTTCTTCATCCATATTATGAACTCATCCCAGGACTGTACTGACCTGCACATTCTCTTATATTAAGCCTTCTTCATGGCCTTTGAGCAGGTATAACTCATTGGCTGCTAGCATACCATTTTGTTAACTTTTCCAATTTTTTTTTTTTGTTAGGTAGGCATGTGTCTTTGCAACAATTAGTTTATAAATACAAAGTGGCATAATCATATGAAAATGGAGAATCATACTTATTGCATACATGTATTTTAAAATTCATGATTTAAAGAGCAAGAAACCACAAGATGTATTAATTATTGTTGTATTAACAAAGGGAAACTTTACTTAGCAAAAATTTAGAAGTGAACCCAAGTGAAATTTCTAACAGACAGCTTTAGGCTCATTCTTTGCTGTACCTGTGAGATGTATAGGCATTGTGAGGACAGCTGTGGCTTGAGCTTTAGGCACCTTAGCAAGAGTCCTCAATACTTACACTGGTCCTTGTTCAATTAAGTAGCAGAATTACAAGAATTATCAAATTGTGGTCCAGCTTTTTCTCCTGCAGTGACCTCATGCTGACTGGTACCTACTTTTTTACATGGATTGTTTGGACTGAACAGTAAACCGGAATTATTTTTTTTAAGTTATTAAAACTTACGATACACCAATAGAGCTATTTAAAAGATGGTAGTTTTTTAAACTATCCCAATATGATTCTAGTAAAAACACAATGAAAATCAAAAAGCAAGCAAAGGCCTTTTCTTTTTTCCCTGTCTTCTGTGTTGCTGTGCCTTTTCTGCTGCCAGAAGTTGAAGTGCTGCAGTCAGTCCCTACAAAGGCTGTCACTAATTAGTGGGGGGAGACGTAGAAATCAATGTGCTGTCTCCGGCGTACGTGATTGTTTACCTCACTTCCACCACGGCCCACTAGCGTCACTGACCTGGAAAGTTAAAGCGGACAGAAAAAGGGGAAAGAAATTAAAATCTCCTGGGACCATTCCAGTGTTTTGCTTTTTCTGAACCATTTTTTCCGTGCCTGTTGCCGTGCTTTTCCCGTGCCATGTCTTGGCTCTGGCTCCTGACGGCACAGCTGTGCTGGGAAGGCTGTGACACCTCTGCCACCCAGCCGAGAGCACTGAAACCCTTCTGCAGGAAAGCGAGAGGGGAGAGACAGCCAGAAGCGGGGGGGGGAGAGAGAGAGAGAGAGAGAGAGAGAGAGAGAGAGAAATAACAAGCAGAAGCTGGCAGCGTCAGTGCTCAGCAGCCGAGCTGCGGGGGCTGGGCCCGGCTTTGGTGCCGCCAGTACCGCCCCACGGATGCCCTCAGGGCTGTCCGCAGCAGCGAGGTCAGGGCAGAAAACGCGGCCAAACGGCGCCCGGTGCTCAAGGACGCCTGGGCAGGAGCGAGCAGGCTGGAATCCCCTCCCGGGACGTGGGGCAGCATCCCACCAGGAGCTTCCAGCTTCTCCTGTGCCACCATCTCCCGTGCCAGAGCACCCCGGCTTGCCCCGGCCACGGCTCCCTCCCAGGGGCACCCCAGGCCGGGCTGGCCCTGCTGCACCTCGGCTCTGCAGACCTGTGTAACGGGGCTGCAAAGGGGACAAACCCTTCACGACAAGCTCCCTTTTAAGTGAAGGATGACCCACAGTCAGCCACAGCAGGAGAGGAGAGGCCCCGGGTGAGCCCCACACAGCGAGGGGTGAGCAGTGCCTGAGCTCACAGGGTCACAGAGCTCCAGCACCGGCTCCTCCTGCCCTGCTCCGGGTCCCGGCAGCTCCCGCAGCGCCCAGCCCGCACAGCACCATCGTGCCGGGAGGCCACAGCGTGGTGGGACAGGCCATGTGGAAAGTGACCCCTGTAGCAGCCACGGAAATACCTGGCACTTTTCACTATAAATACACCAGTGGAAGGTTGGCGATTCTCAGTTCTGCCTTTTCTTGCCACCACGCCTCTTCAATTGCCTTGAAAACATCTGTTTTCTATGGAGTTACAAGAAACATCCACCCCCACCACCACCTGCCAGGCTCCTGGGCTCTGCAATTTGGACTTTAAATCAACTGGATCTAAGGCTGAGGCCCAGAAATGACAACTTCACACCAGTATCCTCAGAGATCACAATAAAATATTTTTTAAAAAGCTGCAGAACTCCTGTCAAAGTTATGAACCCTTTGATGAGCAGCAGCAGAGGCTGCAGCTTGCCATGCAGAGGGTGGATTCGGGTGCCGCAGGTGGGGGACTGAAAGCCAGTCCATTCCCCCTGAGGCACTGTTGGCTATGTAAAAAGTATTTCCTCTCTCCACAAGCCTCCACCACAGACTGCTACAGTGACCACTCTTGCGTTAGTCAAGCATCATCAAGTTCAAGCAAAACTCAGAGGATGCTGTTAAACCACATATGCATAAGTAAAGGTTTAATGAGCTTCCTGTTATTTCCAATGAAGTTCAGAATTTGCAAAGTGAATTTCTAAACTTCAAGGACAGATCCCCACTAGAGCCCACACTCCCAGCTGAAGCAGAGCAACAGCAGCACCTGATGCATGGAAAGCCAAAGGCTGGGGCCACCCTGCCCTGTGCAGTGGCCCAGCTCAGTTTAAATGCCATGGTTGTTCACAGTCATTTTTAATAACCAACCACCAGCCAGGGAACTAAGCTTTGGTAAACAGTAATTTTCAAATATTATCCATGAGTCAAAACTCAGCTCCCCTCTACTACTTTTTCTTTTTCAGAATAGTCCTATGTGCCGAACAGTCTGCAACTAGAAAATCTCATGGCAGAACACACTCTTCCCTTGTAATTACAGGAAAATTTGCAGGGGAAAAAACCAACAACCCCAAACCCATTTGGTTCCGTTTTCATGGCTATTACAGCTAAACCCAGAAGAGACACAAACACCTGGGCTCTGCAGGGACTCAGAAGCAGCTGGTGCAGAGCAACTGGTCTTGCTGAAAGAGTCTGAAATCTGCTTTGCTGGAGCTGGGGATGGAAGTGGGGCAGGGGAGTGCAGGGCCCAGCTCAGAGGAGTGTCTGTGGCAGCTCCTCTCTGTGACTGTGCAGGCAGAGAGCCAGGCACAGCCACCTGGCTGGAGGAGCTCTGCTCATCCTGAGCCTGCCCAGCACCTGCTTGTCATGGCCTCTTGCCCCCAGACCACAGCAGGGTCCTCCTGACCCCAACCCAGTCTGGCTTTGTTTTTCACACCTCAAATTACTGGTGCTGTGACTCTGAACATTTCTATGTATATACCAAAACAAAACAAACAAACAAACAAAAAACCCAAACCAGGCCACTATGAGATTTTGCTTGAATTTCAGTATTTGGAAGTCTCACAAAGATGCATGTTCTTGGAGCGTGCCTTCAGCTCTCCCCTGGGGAGGCTGCAGTACCCAGCCTTGAAGGTTCCTGTTTTGATGAATTCATGGACTAGCTCTCACAGAACTCCTCTGGAAGGCAGGGAAAGGTGACACTGCCTTTCTCCTGGGCCAGCAGCAACCAGAAATGCTTTGGAAAGGATGCTAAGCCATGCCAGAAGGAAAAGATGAAGTATTTCACATGCTTTTAACTAAGCCAGCTGAAATGCATGCCAGTGTTCTAGCACGGTGTGCAAGGGCAGATTGTGGACAGACCTACACCATCAAACCCTTGCCAGTGCACAAAAGGCAGCAGGCAAAGTCCTTTAAGGCTTCCTGAAGCATTAACTGCTGAACATTAACTTTATATGCAAGAATGGACATTTTCTCTTACCAGCAGGACTGCTGCCAAGGCCAAATACTAGACAAAATTTGCATTCACTGAGTACTGGCAGAAAAAAACCCCCGTGTCTTTACTAGAAGTAACTTCGCATGAATCTGAGTAAGCAAGGCGTAAATAAACCTCCCATAACCCCACCCCTGGGGTGCCTTTTAAAAACAGTGAGATCTTTGCAAGTATCCCCAAACAAACTGTTCTCATTTCCCATCTTTCCAGAAGAAAGCTGCAGCACTCGGCTACCTCTAAAGAAATAGAGCGGAGAGCTTTAGTATCATCAATGCCACCGGAGATGTGACAAGGTGATCACATCCTCCTGCTTCAGTGTTACTGCATCATTACACAATACATCCTTAGCAACTGATCTTCTCACAGAGAACTTGATAACAAAAGGACAAGGCAACAGCTGCCTCCATGACCTTGGTTTTGTCTGTTCAGTTAATCACAGCTGCATTTATACACCGAATATAATCTGCCTCTGACCGTTCCTAAGCAACTACACCCTCTACTTAGGGTTTAGTTTGTCAAAACAGGCCCTGAAAAGCTTAAAAAGATCTCGCACAGGGCAGGAGGGAATGTCCTTGCTTAGTTCCGTACAGGACTGACTCCATCAGCCCTTGTCCCTGTTCTGCCATGGATCTCCCCAAAGAGCCACCCCAGGCAGAGCCAGTGGCTGCAGAGTAATGCCGAGCACCACACTCACAGTGCACGTCCCCACCACAGACCTTTTGAGATGGAAAGAGCTGAATTCTCTCTCAAATTACTTACCTATTTCTAGGATGAGAATTTCAGGGGAAAGCAGCTTGGGTTTGCTTTTTAAAATAAAGCTTGCTACATCTATTAACCCAATCACTTTCCAACTACAGACAGACATTCATTTCTTACCCACCTCTCTACCAGCAAGAGCTTGAGAACATCTGCCAGAAAAGTCAGGGGAAAGAATGAAAAGAGTCTGAAGTAGGGAAATATCCATTCCTGTACTCATGTCACTGTCTTCTTGTGGTGTGTCCTGCAGTAGGCACCAATGCACAAACCAGAGGAGGTGGTTAAGAAAGACGGCAGCCACAAGGTACAGTGGCATTCGACAGCCTGACTTCACAGCCTCCCCATCACACTGCCCACCCATACCCACCACAGCCCCTCATATACAACTCAAGAGCACAGTACACTCATCTAGAGGCACCATTATTATAGGTTACACTAATTCACCCCTTTTCTCAGCTCATGATCAATTTTTCCTTGATATGCTCTCACAGCTGCAGGTTTTGATCACAGCCTCTCTGCCCTGCCAGTTTGCTTTTGCTGCCTTGTCCAGAGAGCAGGTACCTGTCCTGACAGCCTCCCTGCCCACTGAACTGTCTTGTCCCACCTTCTGCTGTACCATAAAGCAGCAACCCCCTTACAGAGGGACTCCTGCAGTGCCAGGGCTGGCTACAGTCTTGCCTTTTCCTTTCTCTAATCAGAAATCTCTTGTGAAATACACCCAGAAACACAGTAGTGAAGTGTCATTGTAACTCAGAGGTGTTACAGCAACTTCTTGTCAAAGCTGTGTGATTCTGGCTCGCAGGTGACAAGACCAAAGATGGTCTGTTCTCTTAAAAACCCAGACTGGTGTTTCCCCTTGAGCCATAAAACCAACAGTCACTTAAGCAATATCCGTTCCCATCCCCTCCTCGCGTCTTGGGGCTGGCACCAGCTTCCCACAACACTGGGGTGAGGCTCAAGGGCGCAGGGGATGCTCCCACCCAGGCACAGCACTCCAGGTCTCAAGGCAGGCACAGTGACCGGGCTCTGCTGCCAGGGCCTCCCCCTGGGAGAGGAGGGCAGCAGCAGGGTACAGCCCAGACCACACCAGCTGCAAGTGGGGAAGCCTTTTTGGCCAGACAGACACTCGACTGCAAATGATGTGCTATGAACACACCTTATGAAGGCTGAAACTGTCTTCCTCCAGGCTGTCTCTCTTCATCATCATATAAGAGTAAAGGATAAAAATACATCATTTTGACCATCTTTCCTAATCCAAAAAACAGTATTTTCATCTGGTACCCCCCTTTCAGAAAATACCCATCACATTAACATCTGGGTTTCCCTTAGGACACCCATTCCTTTTATTTTTCCATCCTACACTCACTTTTGCACAATGCAAATAAATGTGACCCAAAAAAGTCCTGGCAATAAACAATTTTTTTCTCCAGGACACCCCTGCATATGCTGGTTAAGGTGCTGACAGCACGTGGTACAAAGGTCAGCACTACTGCTCCAACTACCAGACCTGCTGTGGAAAGACAGCAAACAGCATAGTGTCAGCTGATGCTGCATTCACTCTGCAATGCAGCACCTCACATCTGCAAGTTGATCCCAAATTTTCTTCCATTAGCAACCAGCCCTCATACAAGATTTTTTTAGATAAAACTACACAAATATGCCACACAAGGATTTAAGACACACCAAATCGCTTGGATCTTTTATGTGAGAATAGAAAATAACATTTAAAAGTTCTGGTACAGAAAGTCAACTGAGATCAGTCTCTCCCACCAGTACAGTCTGTTCCAAGCAGATAAGAAGTAAGTGTTACGAAAAGCCCAAGGCAGAATCAGTCTGAGCAGAAGTAGGAAAGAAACCTCAGAAGGAAATGCCAAAGAGAAATGGGAGCCAAAGAGTTTCTCAAGTTGCTGGAGTTTTAATTAGTGTTAAAAAAACAAAGCACAAAAGAGAAAACCCCAAACCTGGCTGTCATCCCCAAGGACCTGGCTTCCTAGAACTTTTTTCTCAATAGCCAAATTCAACAAAAGCCTTTCCTATTTCCCACATTTCATTTACTATTTCATTTCTTTTTAGGAAGAAGCCCTTTGCTTTGCATAGCAAATCAGCTGTGTTATCAACACTATGCTCATCAATGAAGTCCAAGTGTCCTATAAAGTACATTAATGGTAGTCAGTAAAATCTGACACCACCAGAGATTTTTATTTTTCTGTAACTAGTCCTCTTAATTATAATAGTCATTCCATGGTGAGTAAGGCCAGGATCAGCATCATCTTCCAACATATTATTAAGTAAGTTTTGCTGAGAAGGAATTGTTAATAATTTTTACACTGGTGGGGTAACTGTTCAACCACAGGTGTACACCAGTAGTTCAACAGTAACATGATGTTCAGTTTCTCAGAGCACCACTTGCATAAATAATGTTCTTTCTCAGTAGCATATTTACAACACAATATTGCTTTCTTAATTTAACTTACAAAAGCCTTCATGAACAGCAAGGATTAGTTCTGCAGATCCTGTCTTATTGCCTGTCTGTGGCAATATGATTCAGATTCTCTGAAGTCACCTACTATCAACTCCACACTCCCTGCCTGGGCTAGCACACCTCCCAACTGCCCTGAATCGGCAGCTTCTTGCCCTTTCTCCCTTGCCCCCCTCCACTTCCAGGATGTGGATGTTCCCTTGGCTCCCACAACAGCAACATGGGTACAACAAAGATTCCATCAAAGCAATTTCTTTACCAAGAAAGAGGCATACAAAGATTTCCTGATTTTTTTACTAGAGTCTTGCCTTTTATCAAAACTGCAGCCAAATGCCTTACTTTAAGGGGTTCTTATTCCATGTCCAAAAGCTGTGCATGCTGGAGCACGTTCTTGGAGTCCTTGGGCACTTCCACACCAATGCCAGAAGTGACACTCTAACTGTTGGCACAGTGGCTGTGCGCAGACACAGAGGAACTCCTCTGCTCTGCATGTTTCTTCCACTAAGGAATGGTGGGGCTGCAGAAGGGCAGTGGCTGTGACCAACACCATGGCTTGGGCTCCACCTTACTCCCCGAGTTTTCTCTCATTTCCCTCTTCTTCAGGATTTTCTAGGATCACTCCCCAGCTGTATGAAAGGCATCTTAGCCCTCAGCCCCAGCACTACAAAAGAACAAGAAAACCCAATTCCCCATTTGCACTCTTAAGAGAAATCCCAGCTGTTACTGTCCCTCTGTGCCTGCTGCTGGCTCTTCCACACATCCCACTTGTCCTCTTTTCTCCTTGGGGCCTACAGCCTCCCCCAGCATCACTGAGATGCTTCAGTGGTCACAGGCGGCCACCACAAAGATGTTCAGCTTGACCATGAATACTTATTGGCAGCAACACTCCTTCACTCTCCAGAAGATCATCCGCCTCACTGGGCTCACAATTTCCTATGCCTCCGTGTGCACTCAGAAAGACAAAAAATTACACAAATTGTTTCGCTGGAGGGGTTTTTTTTGTAAAGGCTTCATTTTTTTGCTGCCCATCAGCACTGTCTCAGCATATTGCACAATGTTTTCTTTATTATAAAAAAGTCTGTATCAGGCAGGAAGAAAGAAAATTTTCTCAGGAGGCTAATGTGTACTGTTGTCTGTAATTAGAGGTAAGTGGTTGCTTGTGTGGCCATCAGGAAGCGGGACCTGGTGCAACAAAAACAAGGTGTTATTAATGGCTTGACCAGACACAGAATCTCCACCCTCCCTCCTCAGAAACACACACTTCTTTATTCTTGGGCATTTCCTGGATGCCTTTTACCTGGCCTCTCATACAAATATTATACAAATTTGGTTGCCTTTCTTCCTCTCTCCCCACTCACATAACCTTGCCAGGTGGCAAACTTCAACCAAACTTGAGAGAAAGGCAGAGGTCTCAAAGCTATCTACAGGCTTATAATGGGAAACATAAAAGTAAGATAAAACCAAGTAGTTGCTAGACAAGCAATTCTGTTATTGCCTAATGAAGTGAAAGGTGAAGGCTCAGCTTTTTCACAGTGCTTGGCAGGAGCCTGCAGAGCAGTAAGGAGCATCACCGAGGCCCTGCAGCACACAGTGCCTCTTCTTGCAGGCCAAGCAAAAGGATATGTGAAACCAAAAGCAGGACAGGGAGACCCACCAGGCCTGGGAAACATGTCATTTTTGGAGCAGTACGAAAATAAAAAGAATATAGTAAGGACAATGAAGGGAATGTAGGACATCTCAGAGACTCAGCTGCATTAATTCAGTTTGTTAGAAAACTCTGCTTCTTTACATTTTAGGTTTTCCAACTGTTTTTAAAAGCTGTTGAATCTCTGCTAATATGCATGACAATTATTGCAAATATCTTAAAATCTCCTGGGACCAAGTACCAAAATTGTCCTTATCATCCATCCTCAGCTGTACCACTTAGAGAAATACTTAGGAGAAGTTTTCCTTACCGATGTGGATCTGTAAGAGCCCAGTCTGAAACGGCAAAAAATAATTTCTGCTACAAATCTTCCAAAGCCATGTAAAATTCCTGAAACATCAAACAAGATTTGATTGTCACCAGTAGTAAAAATGTGTTACTTATGGAAGCATTACAACAAAGCTATACACTATACTTGCACAGGACACAGTGCAGTAAACCCATACATAAAACATGGAGAAATTAACATGAAGAAAGGAAATATCAAGGGCAGGGGAGAATTCTAACATTTCAAAATGCATCCAGAAAGCAAAGCTACCAAGTAAACGTAATTCCCTTTGCCAGCTTTCATGGGTGAAAATACATTGTGTGGGACAAAAATATCTACTTTGAAAAGCAGCTCTTAGTTCGAAGTCTCTGCTGAGCTCTCTTCCAATGAGAGCCAAGGAAATAAATAACTTGTAATCCAGATACCCTATTATGTCTTGGCCAGTAAGTGAATTGTGCCTTTTCAGCTTAGTTTATTTTCTTTGATGAAGCAAATCCAGCAGTACATTGATGAGGAAAACCTTCCCAATTACTTCAGATGGAAATTTTATCTCAGCTTTTGTCACTGATTTAATTACTGGATCTCAACTATAGGAAAAACACAGAATATCAGTATGTGTCGGTATGTACATACATATATATAGACAGATATAGACTTGCTCTTCCAGAAGTAAATAAACTGCTATAGTTACCAAAAAGGAAACAACAGGCCCTCAGAATTCCAGAAATGCCGTATTAGGACACCAAAACTGAGTAGCTTTCATGGCACATTTCAAAGCACACAAATGAGTACTCTGTCTTAAGCCTGTTAAGAAGACTCCCCTGTAATTTATCCATAGCAATCACCATGGTAAAAAAAAAAAAATTGTGATAGAACTTAAGAAAGAAGGCACTGATAATCACCTGTAGTTGAAAAAATTCCCCCAATAATGCCACAGAGCCTCACTAAGAACTGCCAAAAAGGCATGTGTTCTTCTGTCACTGTCACCATGAGTGAACTGATGTCATATTTCATGAATATTCCAGACACCCCATGGCTGCCAGCTGCATGGTTAATTACTCTTTCCTGAAAGAAAAGACAGAAGCACTTTTTAGTCACACTTATTATTAGCCACAACAAAACCAGTCTTGTAAGATGTGATGCCAAAGAGTTATTTAATCAGAGTTAGCAATGAACAGAACATCAGGGAATATCAAGGTCACTTTGACCAGTACCTTCTAAAAGTCAAACATCATGAAGTAACAATTTACTTTCCTGGTCACTGGTCTGCTGTGCTGCACATCAATATTCACTATTGTGCTTTGATAGTATTCTCTCAAGACTTGCTCACATGGTCTTTTAAACAAGGATTTTTATAACTGGATTGGTGTTGGTACCTGTGAGGATAATGCCAGAGTCTTGGCCTAGCCTGTGAACTCAGGGGAGTACACTGGTATAATCCTTGCCACAACTCTTCCTACTTTATCAGCCACTATGAATCACTTAACTCAGCGTGAGACCTTCATGAGATCTAAGTTGTTGAACAGCCTTAGCAACGGCAGAATCCCCAAAGGGTTTATATAAAACATAGAATACCAGGTTGGAAGGCATCTCAATGAAATCTGGTCCAAACTTTCTTGGCAAAAGCCTCTTTGCAAACTTTTTATCAGTCATGTCATATCAGAAAACAGTCACACAGCAAGAAATACACCTCAATAAATAAATGAAAACCCCAAACTCAGTATGACTACCAGGCACCTCAGTGCTACTCTGACAAATTTCTACCTTCTTCTCATTTGCCCAAATTCTCAAACCAAAAGACACCAAAGAGGAGAGTGTACCTGCTATAAATACCTACTTAAATACCTACTTTTTAAAAAAGGTTTCAGGAGAAAACAACTCAACACAATCTTAAGCTTCTTTCAGAAGTTTGCCGTCATTTTGTTGTTAATGAAAGGTGTTGATAAATGTACTGCCAGGTAAGTCTGGCTGAAAATATGTAAGGACAGCAGAAAAGAACATAACTTACTGAACACAAACTCAGCCATGTCTAAGCTAGTAAGAACAGAGAAGACAAGATAAGCAGGACTGAAGAGAAAAGCAATATATCACAGCTCCATTTCTCTGTAATTTAAGTTTGTGCTCAAAAAACATGCAGAATACAATACAAAATAAAAAGCAGAATACCGCTTTGCTAAATACAGACTAGGCAACTTCTTCAGTTAGCTAACATTGTAATAAACCATAATGCTTTTTATGCTACCACATCAAAGTTAAAAGGATGTCAAAATACTTTATCAGTAATGATAACAGGTCCCAAAAACTTTGCAATGGTGAAATAACAAAACAAACCAGTAGAGAATGCTTTCCATATTTAAAAGCATGACAACTGTCAGCATTTGGAGATAAATGATCAGTCATACTAAAAAGGAAGAGAAGACTGAAGGTAGTTAAACAGAACCTTGCCACTGGCAAAGGAAAAACCTCAATTTTTTGGTTTGCTTTTCTTCTGTTATTTCCCTAAGCGTTACTGGTCTTTTGAGGTCAAATGGTGGAAAAAGAATATGAAGTTAAATAGAACACACAAAACTCCACCCTTAAAGGATACAGAATTCTTTTTCTGCAAACCATTTTGATCTGCTTCCAGCTTCTACTGCTACAGAAGATTTAACTTTTGATTGCTAAAATCTGCTGAAAATAACTAACCTTGCATCAGATAGCTCAGTGAAGCCTTAAGTCTTTTTAACACAGGTAACTACAGCATCTCAAACATCAAAAACAGTGGAGAAGATGCGGCCCATACCTCTCAACTCTGCTTCCCCATGTGCCCACCACCAGCAATTAAACCTCACTGCATTCAAGTTTTAGCTGTGGCTTCTGACCACCTCTTTCCACATCTGCGTATGTGCCTACTCTTACAAAACAAATGCACTAAGGTGTTCAGTGAATAGTTGTTCTTAGTAACCTTTCCTAGCTCATCTAATAGGAATATTTGGTTTCCTAAGATTAACGCAAATAAGCTTTGGAGGCAACAGGGTTGCCTAGTAAGGCAGCGAGAGCAAACAAGTACATAATGCCACTTTACCTCCATTATTCACAGCCTTTTCTCCCAAGCAACCTGTGGTCGTAGCTATTTTTATAAAAATACATCCCCACAAAAAACGGAAGAGCTGCCTTAGACTGGACTGTTAATTGACAGAACGGTCCTTACACAGGAAGAGAAAGACTGAATACAAGATGAAAAAAAAAGGAACAATGTCTAAGATAAGCTGTTGACTGATATCCAGAAGTTTAAGGAATGCTTTAGTTGTTGCAGATTGTGCAGAGAAAACACAATGTAGACCGCTAAACCAGCAGGAGGTGGGAGTATACTGCATTAGGAAATTCCTCTTAATTCTCTCTGTAGTCCAGCTTTCACGAGTTTTGGAGCAAACCTTTCCCTGCATGTCCAAAGTTGAACACCAAGACACCACCTCTATCCTGCTTCCTCTACCTCTTTATTTTTCAGAAGCACAACATGGATTTGTGAGGAAATAAAAAATTCTTCTCTCTTGGAGAATATCACAACCTGTAATACAGTGAACTGCCATCCTACTAATCCCCACATTTTCTTTCAACCCAAGGCTTTCTTCTGACCTCTCACTTTATCTGTCATTTTTAATTAAACTTTTCACAAAGATTTTTTCTTTGGCTTTTGAATAAAAGATAAAACAGAATTCAGTCTCTGAAAATAAGACATGTAGCCAGTACATGTCTTTGGTTTGCGCTTCTTCTGTTATTTCCCTAAGCCTTCTTTCCTATTCACAGCACTCTTTAAAATTAGTACTTTATGATATATACTATGCTGCATTAACTACCTTTGTTATAGATTCAGAATTAAAAGCCTTTCAAAACCCAGAAGTGGAAGCTTTCTAGTCTTGAGAGTAATTAAATTTGGTGGTTCAACAAAGGTTAAACAAGACAGCTGAGACACTGTGTGATTAGTTTTTCACACAAACTACCTCTGCTTCCGTTTCTTACACTCCACAACCAAGTTCATGATATTCAAGTAAGCTGCATCTTTTCGTTTGCTTCCCACACTGACAAAAGGCTAACTGAATTAACTAGGTTACAGACCTAAAACCTGGAGGATTTCACCACCACCACTATTAGCATCCAGTGAAGTGGAAATTAATGTCTATCTATCATTAATTCTAATATCAGACTCCAGATCTACAGATGTAAAACATTAACAGAAGAAGTTTGCATGTGTCACCAAGCATATATATATATATTTTACCATCACTACTGTATGATATACAGATAAATCTAGTGTATTAGAATGTTCTACAAAGAGTCTCTTCATGCTAGAGAACTTCTCAAAACCATGGTACAAGGATTTTCACATTTGAACAATCACTTTCAAATTTCTTATCTCCATGGTTTTTTTCTTACTTCTACTTACCCTTTCTGTCACTGAAAATTGATGAGTTTCTGCTGAAATTTTATATGTATGGAGTTTGGTTGGCACAACCGTGATAAAATATTGGAACATCTGATTGTCTAGAAGGAAAAAAAATATCTTACTGTTGAATCAAGAAGAGAGTCAAAGGTCGTCTGAGATATTCCCAAATAAATCAAAGAAATAATAAATCAGCTAAGCCATTTGCACGAGGAACGTTCTTCAAGGAATGCTATCACTGCCAAAACTACTTCAGCACCACCTGTACAAAGTTAGTTTCCATGGAAAAGACATATGTTCCATTTATACTCAGAAATTTACATTTTTCCCCTGTAATGAAAAGACTCATTAAGGTCAGGCCACTAAAAGCTTCAAATGAAATGTACAGATAGTGTTTTCCAGAGCACCAGAACAAGTTGACACTGTCACATGTTTCATGATACATACATATCTTACAGTGGTCTGAATATATTTTAGCCATTGAACTGTAGTGCTAGAAGCTCTTCTAAACTGGTTACAGCTTTTCTCTCAATTACACTTCTAGAGAATTCTTCTGGAGCCATCAGCATGCTCATGCACTTCACTGCTCTTTGTGCAATTCCCTAAGGGAACAAACAGCAGTAGACTGAAGCAATTTATTTCAACTACACTAAACCATTCTGGCTGTAAGAGCCAAGGAACGGACTGGCTTTGAGGTAACAGCAGCTGTAGAAGGTTCTGGGAATGCCACTGATGGGGTAAGGCAGGTTGCTACCCTCTTTTAGTTATACATGAGGAAACAAAGTGCTACACAAACCCATCCTGTAGTAGTCTCACAAAATACACTGTGGAAGGGACAAACCAAATAGAGGAATAGAATCCAAGACTCCTGGTGCTATTTTTTAAATCAAATCAGGCTTATTTTTCCTTATTATGACAAGAATCAGATCTATGATTCTCCACTGTAACACAGTGCTGCAGTATGGTCAGAAATACGGTAACTTCAACATAACTAACCTGGAAAAAACTGCAAATCACCCTCAGGGAACCAGCCCAGAACAGCAATGCAGATATTAGAAAGAAATGCCCATTTAAGGTGTCATGTAGATAACTGAACAGGGCATTGCTGACTACCAAATTCAGGCTGACATGCTGCTTGTCAATCACAACGTTCATGAAAAATGATAATACTTTAAATGTAACTATTGGGAAACTCTAGAAAACAAGATGCTTTTTTTAAACATACAACACTTACGATCTGATGCAATTTTTTCTGTTCCATCCAAAGGATTAATAATTCCTGGAATAAGCTCTCCAAATGACAAATGATCTATTCTATGGGAGAAGTTATAGGCTGAAAGACAATACAGAGAAATTAAGCATTTTTAAACTATGAGATTCTGTACTTAGAGAATAAGATGCGCCCATTTCTGACACTGAAATATTCCAATTAATGCGTTTACCAAACACCATTGTGCACATCATTAGATCTACTCACACTTCAAAGAAAACTCAAATCCAAAATATTTAACAAAAAGTTAAATTTCTCTAGAAAAGAGCTTCTAAACCAAATTGTAATGATATTGGAATCAATGGTGGAGCTGAACAATATTATAATTTTATAACAGGGAATTTCTATTTGGCCAAATACTTATATTATTCTACAGTTGAAGTTCTTGTAAGCAATTGCATTAAAAAGATTAAAATTTCATAAATCAGATGCACAGAGGAAGTAAAAAGCAGTTTCCAAGTTACTACACTGCCTATTTTGAAGGTACTTAAGATCTGTAAAATTATTAAAGTTGTGTTAACATAAATTCACGGGCAGGCATTTGGAGGTTTAACAGAGTTAATTTTTCATAGTAAGTCACCTTTGCCTCCCATTAAGTAAGACAGGAACACACATTTAATATCTAGACTCATAATCCAAAAATTAAGTTTCTAAGGACAAAGGTCAGAAATTTATAACCTTTTAAAAAGGTCTTCGAGGAAAGAGGTAGTCTGGCCAGAAATACTGGAACTTTATATGGTGTCTATGTTACCACAAAGTACATCTGAGATTCCAGTGTTATCATTACTAAAGAAACAACCTAAAGATAATCCGAACAGTGTTAAATGTATGAAACTAAGTTGTTACTGAATCAGACCATTGCAAAGAATATTTTTCACTTTTTTTTTTTTGCAGTGCAACTGCACAGCTAGAACATCTTTAAAATAGCAACCTAACATGAACTAGGAGACAGCAGTCTGACTGAAATGATAGATACATGTTGGTATGGAGATGACAGAAGGAACTTACACTCATGGCTTACAAGGGCTGCCAAGTGTGCATGGCCTCGAGGGTGTGGTATTGCCCTGAAGAAAACAACAAATGTTTTATGAATCCACACAGGACTACGCAGAAAAATTACCTTTTCTCCTCTATTTCAAGAAAAACTTTATAAAATATGTACATATGCAAATATGTATAAAGTAACACATACATGCTTAAATATATGTAATATATATATATATGTATGTATGTTCTAGAAACTGATATCTATTGTATGTATCTATGTAAAACCCAAATATGACATTTTTATTACTGTCAAGTACAGACTGAACAGTAAGGTCAAGAATCTTGGACTCACAAAAAGCCTCTTACACAAAGTGAGTGTCTTGCATTTTTAGAAATATCAAAAATACATAGAGTGACTGTGCTTTTGCAAGAGTCACCAAGTCCTACTACGTGAAAAGCTGCAGAACTGCTCAAGTGATCAACAAAAATTTGACCATATTTGTTCCACGAGTAAGCAAGTTAACTGCACTCTGTATTTGCTCTCTGACAAAGCAATTTTCAAGAGTTCCCATCCTGCAAAACACTGAAATTCATAATGACTACATTACATGCAGGAATGCACTGCACTGCATGGTTTCAGTAATTTATGAAGAAAATTAACAGTGCAAGAAAAGGTATTACATGGAAAAAAATACCAAGCATGAGTACAGAAAGGTCAATAAAACCCCGTTATTAACTGAAGCATAAAAGCACACACACTTATATACATACATGCACTATATAGAATGTAGAAGTCAAGGGATTTTTTATTTTCAGGAATTGAACAGAACATACTTGCCCACAGTTATGTGAAAGTTCCCTGCCACTTTATTGACATAGAGATGACCATGAATTCTGCATGCATCTGGAGACTGTAATGAATTATCTTCCCTGTTTAAATAAAAACAACATTGAAAGTACTTGAGAATATTCACTGTCGAGCAGAAATAACAGCAGTACAGTTAGATCTCTTCTTCCTAACAAAGAGAGCATTATCATCTACCTGTCCTTATTGTATTCTGGAATTACAGCAGAGATGGTGGAGGGGAGGGAAACTAGTAAAGGTCAGTCTGATGAAACCAATGAGCTTTCATTCGTACTTGAATTCAGAGATCTGGCCTACAAGACTGGCTTATGGGACCTGAACATGTGAACAGAAAACATTAGACCATAAGGATATCTGCCCCAGGGATTTTTATTTTCCCACTTCTTTCTACCAAAAATGGCTCCTTGGGAAAATTTTAATGCTACAATGAACAGAACCAAATACATTTTGGTCACATTAGCAACACTGAATGCTGTAGCAAGAAGAGCTTTCAACATTCATTTTTTCCAAAAGCTTCCACTCCCCACTCATGTTGTGAAGTCCACAACTCAGAATGTATTTCCAAATGTCCTCCTTGGAGGGAAATGAAAACAAAAATTTTTTAAACACATCTCAAGCATAAATACCACTTCAAATACTGCACTAACAAGCAACACAGAGGCACCGAACGACTTAATTAATCTGAATACATCAAGCAAATGAGAAAAAAAGATTTTTGAGCCATCTTCAGGATTGCCTTCAGAAGGAAGAATGTATTTGGTCCTCAGACAGGGAGATTACAACACACAAAGTGGGTATGGCAGCTTTGGTGTTTGTTCAGTATTTTTTTATTTGGTGCTGTTTCTAAGTGAAGAGAATTTCAGCTTTCCTGTAAAAAGTGTTTTCCCCTGGGGGGAAAAAAATAAAATCACATAGCGTCTAGATTCAGCAGACCAAAAATTCTATGCACTAACCTCTCAACATTTGTGGTTAGCTGGAGTTAAGTGAAAACAGCAAGGTTTCTCTACACAATCTTAATGGTACTATCTTAGACACAACACAGGAATTTAGAATGAAACACATTTGTATTCAAAGGTTGATTCTTTTAAAACTATGAAGACATAGCTAACTGGAGTGCTGCTTTTAAAAATTGCTGGACAGAAGGATAGTTTAAAAAAAGACTCTTGTTTAATATTGCTCTGCCATTACTAATTCCCATTAAGATGGAAGCATCAGATCAAACAGAATAAAAAGGTGTGTGCATACATTTACTTTTGTGTCTGTATATGTACATGTAAGCATACACACAAAACCTGGAAACCTTCTCCAGGTTGGAAACCCCAGAGGTTTTCATAAACCAACAGCTCTCCAAAGCAAGTATCAAGTACACTACCTTAAAATTCACTAAAAAGCAGTAAGATCCTTTTTTTACAACCTTGTTTTCTGGGGGTGGGGTGGAGTCATAACCACAATAAAATGTTAAGTCTAATTAATAAGGTTGGAGGAAAGAGGAATAATGATGCAAAATCCCAGTTTTTCTTACCTTGGTGGCAGTGCTGTAGAAGCAGTTTTAAATGCACTTTTGAATATCACATCTTGAAGAGAGTGTTCTTCCTGCAGCCTACTCTGAATTAGTTGCAGCATCCTAAAGATCAGAGAGAAGTGTGAAAGCATGCAACAGTAAAACAAAATGTAGCCTCACAATTAATTATTGGCTTCAATTGCAGGTTGCAAATCAAGAAGTTAACAAAGCTGATGATAGTATTAAAGCATTACATTAAACTTTGGGAATAACATTTCATAAAGAATTCAAATCTCAGGTATTCAGAGCAGTGTGTCACCAAAATATCAAAACTAGTCAGACTCCCAAATAAGCTTCAGTTCTACTACAACACTATCAATATAGTGGGCACACACAAAACCAAGCTATTACAGTTTAAGTGATAAACACTGTGTCAAATTATAGGAAAGAATTAATTTATTTCTCAAGAATGTGCCAGTTTGTTACTATGCTCAGCTTTGACATTTAGGTATCTATTTTACACATTTGATCCCATAATCTTATCTTGTGCTATAAAGCATTCATTTGGAAATAGAAGGTGAGTGAGTCTATACACGTTGGCTTGCAACTGCATGACCCCATTCAACAGGTAAGTCCAAAGCCAATTTTCCTTTTCCGTAAAAGAGATATTAAGTAATGAGGAAAGCAAAGGAATTTAGCATCTTTTTGCAGGTTTGTATTTTTAAATTAAAAGCAGGAGCTGTTAGATCCAAGACAATAGTTGAGTCACGTAGCTCTGGTGTACTTCAAAGTCACTTCCAGTACAAATAATAAAAACCATGAACACACATCTCTGTGCTTTACCTTTGCAATTCTTTTTGTTGTGGGGTGAGCTCAAATACTACCTGAAACAAAAATAACACATCTAATAAAACACACAGAAAGCATCCTTTCCATGCAACCCAGAAAATAATTGGAATGTGGGAATAGAGTTATAATCAACTTCACACTTGGTACCATAGGCTAATTTATGAAATGACTTTGCAATTTAAATAATACATTTCATGTTCAAGTATAAAATTTTCTGTCCCTTCCCACCCAGAACTGCAAAGGAGCAATCTTCGAAAGACAAGGGTCCAGCTGCAGTTTATTTATTTCTAGGCTCATCCCACATGAAGCACTAAAGACAAGCTACTAGACCTGCTATACTTCATCAGCAAGGGAGGATCACTAGTAACATCTGTTCACCAAGTTCAAACCTAAGTATTGGTTAACACAAATGTACTCAGTAAATTCAACTGCAATTAATGCTCAAATGTACCCAGAAGCTATGGCCAAAAGAGAGCAACTACAGAATGTTTCTCTGAGACATTGGTGGAGAAAAAAAAACACAAGCAAGCAATCAGCCATGTAGTGCTTCGCACCAAGAGGAATTCAATTTTTAAATAAAAAGGTAGGAATCAACTTACTGGTTCATAGATCAACCCATCTGCAGAGGCGACCATTGTTTCTGCTAAATCCAGAACATCAGCCCCCACGTCTATTTTAAACAGAGTGAAATATTAAGTCACACAGATGATCAGAGACAAGCAAAAAAATTCAAGTAGAAATGAAGTTTCACAGTACAGAGGTAAACTTCACTATATGTTCTTGTTCCTTCAACCTATTTAACCTTTAATATGAACTGATGGACATTGACCAAAAACTCTTCAGATCTGCAAAATCTTCTTACTGATTTAACAGCTACAGAGAAGTTGTGTGAACCATATATACAAGCTTTCTAGGATCCACTATGCATAAATATTTTCTCCTGTTTTACAAGCACTGAATAGAGACCACGACTAGACAAAACAGAGGATAAAGTTCTGTTGATTTGCAAAAGAAATAAAAATACATTGATGTACCACACAATTAATGCAAGGTTTAAGCTAGACAAAAAAAGTGAATCCTGAAAATTTGCTTGCATTCCTGGTAGAAGTAGTATTCTCTCTTCTCTCAGTCCAGGAGAAGCAAGAACAAACACAATAATGGTTCATTACAAATGATGTCCAAATTGTAATAAGTATTGCCTTTAATAAGGAAGGCATCCCTCTTATGTTCATGAGGAGGATGAAATTACATGATGGTTTCAGTGCTGTTAAACAACAGACCAGCTTAATATATCCCAAGTTCATAAATAAATAGAAATTGTTTAAAATTCCTGCTGCCGAGTTGTGTCTCACAATGAGCTTTTAGAGTATTTCCGCTAATGAGAGACTGGAACAACAGATCCTGTTCCTGCTGACAGACAAAGCAAGGTTCTGTGAGAAGCAACTGAGATGGCACAGATACTCTTCTTCACATTTCTTACCAATTCTTTCAATGAGTCATATGCCATCAAGATCACTACATGCCATTAAGATCAGAAGAAATGACACTGGTAACGTATTTTGAACAATATCCAACTATACTGTGAGCAAGTGTGTTCTCTGAAGAGGCTTTAAAGTGTTTAAAAACATTCATTGATGGAATACTTACATTGACACCTCATGGCAACTGTAATATCAATATTGATCCTTAATTTACTGGAAAGAAGAAGAAAAGGCAAAAATCTATTAAGTAACATTGGGTACAAGTATCAAGAAAAAATCTCAGATTACTTGCAGAAATACAGTCAAGTACCCAAATTTATACCAACAAATATAAAGCTGCTTAAAATTTGGGTGAAGCAACATGGATTTTTAGAGCACATAAAAGCACTTGTAACTTAAGAGAACCTCCATCACACCAAAAGTCTGAGTGTGTGGCATTCCCCAATATTCTGGGCATTTCCTCTTGGTTTTCATGCTAGTTTTACAGAAGTCATTTGAACTATAAGGAATAAACTGCCTCGCTATAGTCACAGGGTTCTATTCGCAGGGAGCTTCCTCTGGGACTTAGCAGACCACAAGTAAATCACATAAGCAAGGGATTCAACACTGGCTCAACGTGGGGTCAGACTGGGTCAGAAGAGAGAAGAAAAGCAGTTAAAATTATATCAGTCTCCATTGGTTCAACTTGTCAAGAACCACAGGCTGAGTGATTAGCCCACAGTCAAACTGGGGAATGTGTAGTAGGACACATCCCAAATCCCGTAACAGTCTCTTAACTAATAGACTGCCCTTCCCATGCGATAGCTTCACTTGGGACATAACCTACTTTAACAAAGACCTAAATCCGAAATCCCAGCTGTCTGAATGGATTTACTATCACTTGAGTTTTTGATGCATCTCCTTTAAATTTTTCTTTTTTTTTCATTATAGAAACCTTCATTATTTCTGTACAAGACATCCAATTAATATATGTTTCTTTAGCTCGTTACCACAGCAACTACTCAAACAGCTTTTAAAGTTATTTCTGTTCCAGACACATGACATTTAAAGGTGTTTAGGGCACAAAATCTGCACTAACTTCACAGGGACTCATAGGTGCCAGACCAGCTCTGGAAGAAAGGCAAATACAGTCCAGACAGGCACATGAAACCATTGGCAAACGTATCTTCAGGGGGGCTGTAACTGGAGACAAAATCACTAGCAACCTCTAGATAATGCAGCCAAAGTTCTGAGTGCTTCAGGTTCACCTCCAGCAGCATAAACTATAATGGCAACATACTAGGAAGTAGAGAAAGCTTGGTGCCAGTGTGGGGGGTTTACCTACCCGATGTGGAGTTACATCTTACAATATTCTCTGAATTGTTAGCAAATAATTCCTATGGGAGCTCCTTCAATAACAAACCTATATATTATTTTGAATTCTTCATTGCAGAAATCTCTATTTATCTTCTTCACAGATTATATAGAAGAAAAAGCCCCAAATCAATCAATGGAAGAAAAATCAAACCTCTGTAGTATTTAATTTGTAATTTCAATTATAAATTGCTATCAAGTCACATGAACATTTGAAATTTATTCTTTCCTGAAATACAGGCTACTAACATTTTTAAAAGATTTATAACAAATAATGTTACCTAGTAAAATCCTTGTCTACTTCATATTCATATTTCATCCATGTGTCCCGGTACACCATGAACTCCATTATAGTCAGGAAAGCTATAGTTGTAAATGCTATCAGAGAAACTGGTCAGAGGAAAAAAAAGTAGAAATTCAAACTGTGAGAAATACTCAGAAACATAAGCAGAACAAAATTCTAACAATTCCAGAAGTTGAGCATTACCAGTACAACACTAGTATCTTTGATTTATAAATCCAAAAGCTGCTCTTAGAAAGTTGTTTTCGTACTGTCAGTATTTGTTTTTGGACAGACGTGGAAAAGAATAAGTCCTACCTTTGCATCAAGAAAGTATTTTTTAAGTACAGTCAAATACTGGAATGATTAGGAGGTTGTGAAATCCCTGTATGGAAAATTTAAGAACAGGCTATATCCTCCTCAACATATAAAACACACACAAATCACTATCAGGGATGGTCTAGGAAAACTCAATCCTAACTTCCAACATGAAAGAAGAACGTAGCGCACCTTGAAATCCCTTCAAGCCTCCACTTGTCTACAAGTTAAGTTTTTATAACAATTTTTTATATCAAGTTTTAGACTCAAGAAGCTAGCAGACAAGAGAAATAATATGCATTATACTACTTGTGTATAGCTGCACAGTTGTGACTCCCACCCCAGTATTTCAAATAATTTTCCCTCTGGCAACAAGCAACAGGCAGCTATCCATTCTACCAATAAGTGAAGAACTTGAAATTATTTTTAGGATGAAAACTAATTGGTATATTTTAGTGGTACATGGGCTTCACTTATCTCCAAGGCAGCCTACTCACTGCATTTGCAAAGTTGTACAATGCAAGGGGAAGATCACCCTGCTGTGCAGTCAGAAACACAGTAACAGATGCACAGAAGCACCTGCTATGCCCCTTTTATTAAATCACGGCTTGTGTAAGCTTGAAAGCAGTTATGGAGCATAGTAGCAATTTGTACAGCTTATTGGTACTGTAGGATTTTTCATTTGCATTCTGTGGAATATCTCTACAGAATCTGTGAAGGACAACTTGAGAAAAAGCAAGCTCATTGTTGATAGGCTTCACTACACAGTAGTTCACAGGCCAGAGGTGGAAGCAGGGAATAAAGGCACTGTCCTTGGGGATCAGGAAAGAAGCTATTGACTGCTGCATTGATCAGCAACGTTTCCAGTTCTAGCTTTCAGCTGACATTATGTAACGATCACATATATGAAACCCTTCATGTCAACGGCACTGCCAGTTAATTATTCTGCCTCTCAATTTCCTTTTGGAGCCAGCAGGCCAGACTCACCCTGGCTATGTGATAGGAAAGCTGGAGCCACATCAGCTATCCAGAGCCACACAAATACAACCGGAGCCATAGCTGCTTTCTGGATAATTCTGAGCAAAGGTATGTGTGGATCTGAACCGGAAAATGAAGTCTTGTAGAATTTTATTTTCTGAAGGGTCTCCCAGTCCCAGAGCTGGAGTCTCAGCCTGTTTGAGAGATAAGTACTTCTTTTGCAATGGGTTTGAGGCAGTGAAAGTCTGGGAATAGAGTCTTGGAATGTTTTAGATCCCTATCACACCAGAAAGAAAGCCTGACACTTTAATCCTGAATGAAACAGGAATACTATATTCAAATTTCATAATGGCACAGAGAAAGACAATCCTATGTTGTCATTTATAAGGTTACTGGGATAAAACCAAAGAATGTTAAAGTAACTTCTGATGTTGAGAAACCCTTAAGGCACCATTCACCAAAGTGAAGTTCTCATGAAGGATGGTGTTATACTACAAAAAAGGATTTTTAAAGCATTTAGTATTTTTATGCAAATTACAACATATAAACAACACACTTGTTTTCTCAGGAACTGGGACTAACATTAACAAAGAGTTATTTAAACACTTCTTAGAGATTACTTTATATACAATAATCCTTTAATTATTAACAGTGCAGTTCAGGAAACAGCAAAGTAAGATAAATCCTTCTGATATTTACTTCTACACCGTAAGTGGTATAACAACTTCAAAGGCTTATCTGTAGGTTGCAATCACTTCTTGAACTTTTTATCCAACAGAGTTTCAGGCATAATCACACACAAGAGAGATTTTTGTCCTCCATTTCTAAGTGCTAGCAGTTTCCTACCAGCGAATAGTTCCAATAGTCCAAGAGATGAAGTCACTACTTCCAGATCAGGCTACCTCTAACTCAGCTCAACCTAAAGACACAATTTTATGATGAGATACATAAAGAAAGGTCTTTTTTACAGCTGCAGCTTTTTCAGAGAAGCTCAAGTGACTAATAAAGACAGTACAGGCACATGTCCTGGACTAGAGTGTTTAGTTTTTCAAAGGGCTTTCCTAACTCTTAAAATCAAGTACACCTTCAAGAGAAGTTAGTTAGTATGTTAGAAAACTAACATACTTAAAAGTTAGAAAACTGCTCTTCGTCCTGATGCTCAACTTATCTGCCTCTGGAGAATATTCTTCTTCTTTTGTAAAAGCATAGTGTTGAATGCCACCATCATTTCAGCCCATGCTCACTCAGTCTCACCCAGAAACCTGACACCAAGAAAAGAGCTTGGTGAGACAACAAACAAGAAAGTTTTCTTACAGCCTTGGCACAGTGCACTTCCAGTTGCAACTGGTTAGAAGTTTTTACAGTGAACCTTTACCTTGGGTTGAGTCTCATCAGCTTTACACAAAAATCTCCCTTCAGATGAGTGATGGATGCATCTGTTCGGATAAGATACTATGTCTTTACTTGAAGGGGATGAGCTGTCAGTCCACCAAAGAATTCAAGAAACCAATTTTGGCTAGTTTCAAGTGAACACAGACGCCTGTGTTCCTCATGCCGAGGTTTCTATCAATATCAGCATTTCAACAAGGCCTACCTGTGCCTCCGCTCGCTGAAGTCTCCACATAGCTTTCAGGAACCTTTGGAAAGGCATCCAATTCTTTCATCAAATTCAAGGTCTTCTTCCGATTCAGTCGCCTCATCTTCAGCACACTCCTCCACCTCCTCCTTCATATATTGCCTCTAATTAGAAAATAAATTGTTGTGATTAAAAGACACAAGCAATATTGCTCAAACTGACTGGCTTTAACATAAAGTAATGATAAGGCCATTAAAACCCCAGAAATATGTTTTCAAGAAACACACACTAGATAACTGGATGATCATTCTTGCTTCAAGAAAACTGTTAAAGCTGGCCTGGACACCATTGTTTATAGTCCAGACACAACCAGCACATTCACCATTTAATTACTATGATTAATTTCTTTCTCAATTAAGTTCTTATTGCTAGTGAATATATTGCATTTTAAATTTAAAAAAAAAAAATCAAACTCAGTCCTGAAGTAAACTTGCTAAACAGACCTGACAGTGCATGGAAGTCACTGACTTAGGAGGGAATAGCTAATAGGCTGCATAAACTTCAGAGGATGTCAGACCGCGCTGTACTCCTGCATTCAGCCAATGCGGGCACAAACTATATCCTAAAGTAAAAAAAAGGTGCATTTCGCATTTTTACAGGGGTAGAATATTATGACCATAAAACGACCATTTTTTTCCTCTATAAAAATACCTCCCAAAGCAAGTTACGGATCAAATCCTAACTACATCCTTCAGAATCATTTCTGTCCATGACATGATCTCTGCTTGGAGTAATGTTAAGCAGCAGGATGCTGAGAAAAGCAGCCTGCCCAGGAAATACTGTCTTAAACCGTATCCAAATATGCTCACAACTTGGTCCTGCCAGTAAGTTGCAAGTTTTAACAAGTTAACACAGTTGTTTTTCTTCTGGGGAACTGCCAAACTTCACAAGGAATTTCTGAAGCTACAAAAACCATCACACATTTCCTGTATTCTGAGAATATGTCATCTTATTGTTCCCTCTTTAAACACTCGAAGGTGGGCAAGCTAACCTACACTGCCAACACTTGAGACAGTTATCATCATCATCTTGTAGAAAAATCTGTGAACTCATCTCCCCTGTTTCAAGAGAACATCAATGCTCTGGCATGTCCTAGTGAAATTCCCTGCTCTGCCTCTTCCTGGTGCTGAGTAGACTTTATACCTGCAATAACAAAGCAACAGGCTCTACTGGAAATGAAATTTCACACAAGAAAAAACATCTATGCCTGCAACTTTCTCATTACATGAATTGACTTCAGACACAAACTCTGCACTTGATCAGGCTGCAGAGATCAACAAAATGGTACTCTGTATGTTGCAGAGGATTCAAAGAAACCACAGCTGGAGTGGGCAGAGAAGATAGGTGCTGGAATAGGCTTTTGGTTATACAGCATAAAAAAAAATCAGGGAAGTAAGGTTCTGTCCTTACTACACCACATAACTGTTTTAAGGAATTAGAGTAGCTTAAGGAAAAGCTGGAAAACTTCAGAGCACAGATATGGCAAAGCAGCTGCTTGAACACAACAACTGGAATCAAAACATTTGTTAGCACAGAGGAAACACCAGCAAGGCTTGCCTGTTATCCCACACATACAGCAACGAAGCCAACATAGCACCATTTCATTTTCCCTATATCTTCCCTGCTATGGCATGTGTAAGAGCATGCCGTAAAGACACAAGATAAACACTGCAAATCTGAGAGCACTTGACTAAAAAACTTTCTAAATCACCCTGCATCAGTAAGTATGTGGATTTTTGTAATCCAGCTAGAAATATGCAATCTGTTCATTGGTTTCTTTAATCCTACACAGATAAACTCACTTTCAGCTACAAACCCAGATAGAGACCTGACCCTTTCCCCCTGCCCATCTCCACACATGTGCTACAGACACGCAAAAAAAATTTGGAGTCCACTGCTATGAAAGTAAGGTATTATGAATCCAAGCGTCAATTGCATTGACGTTGTTATTATTATTACTATTATTATGATTAGCTAAATAAGGGGCAAAGCACAGCACAAATGCCACTCAAGACCAGAGGCCCGCTCGAAGCCACGGCAACTCCGACCCACCCGAGGGGCTCGGGCGGTTTTCGCCTCTTCGGGCAACTTGGCAGCGAAGCCGCTACCAGTGCGCCCCAACACCCTCTCCCACGGGCGCGGAACGGCTCCACGCCTGAACCCCTCCCGGGGGCTCGGCCCCGGCTGCCCACGCCAAGGGAGGCCCCGGCCGCCGGCTCGGAGCCCACACACCTGTGCGGGCCGCAGGCGTTCCCGGCCGCCGCCAGGCACGGGGCAGCCGCGGGAGGGGACAGGCCGCGCCCCCGCCCTCCCCTCGCCCTCCCTTACCTCTCGCTTCTGCCGCCGCTGCCCAGCGCCGCGGGTGAGGCCAGACCGGGGAGACAAGC
>VYZT01007615.1:175168-232529 GCA_013400735.1 Pomatostomus ruficeps | reverse complement strand
TGTGAACGGGCGCATACGGACACGGCGGGGCCGGCCGGAGCGGGCGCATACGGACACGGCGGGGCGGGCTGGGACGAGCGGGAACGGGCGCACAGGGACACGGCGGGGCGGGCTGGGACGAGCGGAGCCGCGGGCTGAGCCTCCGGAGCCGCAGGGAGTGCTGCTCCACGCCGCTCCCAGAGCTCCCCGCACGCGCGTGGGGCTCCCGGGCATGGCAGTGCCACCCCTGCCGTGACAGAAGGGCCGTCCTGCTACGGAGAATCTGTGACCCTGCGAGGAACTGAGTGATCGCTTAAAGCGGTGTATATCAAGTACCTTCCAAAGCAAACTGAGTAAGGGCTATCAGGCGGCTCGCAGTGTTAATACTAGTTTGGACACTAGGGATATAGAAGCAGGTGATACACAGGCAGCGTTTGAAAAGAGTTAATCTTGGGTTAACTATGAAGGAGAAGGCTTTAAGATAGTGGGGAAGGAAAGACTTCAAGCTCACAAGCAGTATTCAGACCTGAAGTGAGGAAAGTTAAGAGGGCTCGTGTGTACCCAAAATCTCAGTTCTATTCCCTGCGCTGGTGGACACTAATGGGCACTGCCACACCACAAGCCTCACACCTTAGTAACTGCAGTGTTAGTTTATCTCCAGATTTTTCCTTACAATCATAGCAATTCTCATTCTCTGTGCCAGCGTCTCCAGCAGTCTTTGTGATGATACCAAAACAGACATACCAAGTCAATTATTGTGGAGTTACTTAATGCTACTGCCACTCTGCCCACAAATAGCTGACCCAACCTAGATACCTTACAGCCAAAAACGGAGGTCTCCCAGTATCTTCCAGGAAGTACTAACAGATGATATCAAAATGATTCAAGAAAAATTGCTTCATATAAGGTTTAAAAAAAAGAAATTATACTGAACATTTATATTCATAGATAAAAAAAAGACTGAAGACTCCAGTATTTTTGATAATGAGATAAGCAAATAAAACCTACATCTTAGATAGTGATGAATTCCACAGCATTAATTCAGAGTTGCTCTTTTTAATGGTTTAGAGGAAAAAGTAGATCCATGACCAAAGAGTTTCAATAGTATGCCAAAGTATACATAATTTGAATTAAACAACTGTTTGGGTATCTACAATATTTGAGAATAAAAAGAGCCTGAAATGAGAAAGGAGTATGAACAGATTCAGAGTATTTTTTGCTTTTTAGGGATAGGCAGGAGGGAAGCAAAGATACAGCAACATGCCAGTGCTCTCACTGAATTCTGATCAGTCTGTTTCTATCATTTAAACAACTATAATAACAACTGGATCAGAGAGAAAAAAGAGGGAAGCAGGGGAGTATGATATTATGAGAGATAAATAACTAGGCTAAAGGTATGTTTATCTGTGTATTTGTCCCTCATCTCAGAAAGAGCAGGCAGCTTTAGCTACAGCACGTAAAGCTCTTACATTGACATGTCCTAGGGTATAATCAACAGCCGGAGATTTTTCTGGCTAAGCCCTATTTTCCCTTAAAATGCTCTCAACACTGAGGCCTGGAAGGAGAAATTGGTAGATCTGGTTATTAGCTGTGCAGCAGAGATGCTCAACAGATGTTCTCACAGGCAAAACAGTCTTGTCTGCTCACAAACATGGACTCAGCCTTAGGGCTCAGCACCACACTGAGATTCTTCTTGCAGAGAAGTGGCCTGGGACAAAACTGCTTGCAGCTTTGCACCACTATAGTCCTATTTGTAACTACAGATGTGTCCATGAGATTTTATGAGGGAGACACGGGGAAAAAAAATCAGAATTTAGGAAAACAGAGAAAAATTATATGGTGATAGCCTGTCCATTACACTAACACTATATATATAACTGCACTGTGCTAAATCAACGTAACAGTGATTGTACTGCACTCATCAATACCAGACTACTCCAATTCAAGCCGTTCTTCTTTCCTTATGCCCCTGTGTGTTTTCTGCTCTCCTGACGACACCTAAGTCGTGGCAGCCTATAAGTATCTGCCAAACAACCTCAGGGAGCCCGATGAGGAGGAAGAAATCCAGCTGCCAACAGCAAAGCACGCAGGCGAGCCAACGGGCTGCCCTTCAGCTGCTGCTTTACACGTGTTTGTTTCAGTGTAGTATTTAACAAGACCCCAAAGCACCCCGAGACTTAAATGCAGTCACCTATGCAAAAATACAACTGTGTTCCCAAAATACCCAGCACTTCTTAACACTGATTTATGACGTCCCTTGATGTGTGCAAAGAGAGGAAACCACGTCTCATATCTGTACAGTTTAGCAAACCACAAATTAAGTAGGACAGAAAAAAAAAAATCCCGGGAGTATTGGGCTATGAAGAACATTGATATCAAAGACAGAAAGACGACGGTACTAGACCAAACAAGAGAAGCAAATGTAAACGTGCACAAATGTCGCCCACCTGCGCTTCAACACACTTCAGCATTATTTAGGATGCTGGAAACCGTGTGCAGGATACACAAACTAAAATAAAAACCTGGATAAAGCACGTTGAGACTAAACAGAAGCCCCCATCGTTTACTGCTGGTACAGTCGCCTGCACAGGTGGTTCATAATAGCTGAAAAAGCATTTTGTTAGCGCGAAAGGGCGAAGGAAAGGCTGGATAGCAGGAGTGAGATCGGCCGGGAGCGCCTGCAGGGGGTGAGGCGAGGCAGGGATTCAGAGCAGAGAGCAACCGCTTTACCGGAACGTGGAGGCATCGATGTGGCATTTAGGAAGGAGAAGGAGGAGCACAGAAAATACAGGTGCAGAAGAGCAAATATGGAGATAAGCGGTGGGAGTGGCTGGAGAGGGGGTGGAGGAGAAGAAGGTCCTGGAGGTTGAGAAGTGAGGGGTGGGAGCACTGGAAGGGATATGGCGTCGGGTGGGGGGGCAGCGAAGGGGCGGCCGGGAGGGGTGCGGGCCCCGCCGCCACGGAGCGGGACGGGACGGGACGGGGCGGGAGCGCCCTCGGCCAATGAGGAGGATCCACGTTCCAGGAACCGGCAGGAGGCGGCGGGGAGCTCCGGGAGGAGGTGGCGGGGAGCTTGGGCCGCCCGTGGCCCCCCCCAGCACGGCCCGCGGAACCGCTGCGGCCCCAGGCTCCGGCTGCCGGCCCAGATCCCGGAGGGTGGTTACTGATCCCGGTACCGCCGGTGGCTGCTGCCGGGGTTTGCGCACGGGCTGCCATTTTCTTGGTCTCTTTGTAGCTGGTGTCAATAAGTGTTGCTGAAAGACGGACTTGGTCTCTCTAATCTTTAACACCAGTTTTCCAGCTCAGCCCGACTTCTGGTCTGAGAGATCCTTGTTTAAATCATCTTAGGGAAGGTTTCTTGTCAAAGGGTCTCAAAAGCAGAACAATCCTGCTCACTGAAAGGAGGACAATGTTAAAGCTACTGAAGCTATCAGAAGCAATCCCATTTACCATTAATTCATTGTGTAAACAGAATGGCTTTATTCTACGTAGTCACCACTGTTTTCATAAATAATTATTTACCACTACAATATTTTTTTTACCATAAATTAATCCTAATTATTTTATTGAATATTTCTGTGACTTCGCTAACGTTTAAGATGCGATTTATACAGCTGTTTCATGAAGCTCATGGGGAGCTCAGGACAGCTGAGGTAAGAACTGTGTTGTATTCCATTGATGTACTGTGAAAGCCATGGTTAAAAAATGTTACCGTGTAATCTTCCCGGGCGTTTTTTCCCTTTTCCTAAGAGTTTAAATTGTTTGGTGCAGACGGATGACCAACTCCAAGTTGTGTCTTTCATTCAGCAGAGATTTGCTGTATGTTGTTGATAGATTGTATGTTATCTGTGGGGAGGACAGGAACATTGCTAAGTGAACTGAATTCCTGTCCTGATTACAAATGTCAGGTTGGTAATAAAGCCTGCTCTTTCACCACTTGGCTATTTTTAGTAATTAGATCATGATTACAAAACAGAAATATTTTTGATAATTGATCAAGTTACATAAAAACACTAATCCTTTCGCATAGTGTTCTTGAATTGTCTAAACATAGCACAAGGCCATATCAGGAGACAAAGACACACTAGCATATGTTGTGACCTTCAGTATTTCCTTGATTTTAATGTTCTGTTTTCTGTTCTTTGGATCACAGTTTTCCTGAAAAAAACATATGACCATTAATAAATCGGTTCCTCAAAGTTTCCTTGAAGCTGTATTCACAAATATGCTATATTTTACTCCTCTGCTACAAGTTTACTTAGTCCTAGCATAACACTTAGTCTTGAAAAATATCACTAGTCTTAAAAACATGGATGGTAGGAGGTATTTGGCCTTCTGCAGGCTTACCTGGTTGAGAATGGTGTCAGCTGGCCTTGTGGAGGGACAAGAACAATTTGCCTTGATAGAGGAAAAGACATTGCTATTTGTTAACTGCATAAAAGACACTAAAGTCTTTCTCAGGGTTTGGGAAAGGTCTGGATAAACTGTATGTGAGCTGATGGTGATACTAGGATATTCATAAATAGTAAGTCTGGCATAATTGTACTAGTATTTTATCAAAAATTTTCAAGTTGTTGTGACACTTAAAATTATAATAGTAGTATGCATATAAGGTGATGCTTAATCAGAAGAAATCAGCATATTTCCCAAACTTATTGTAAATTCTGTGTAGTATGCACATCTGAATGTTTGGGCTCTGTAAGAAATAAGACTTTTGAGTTTTCTTCAAAGTTATTCCCTTAATGTTCCACCAGGCCAAATGGATTATAAGGAATTCTTGGCAAATTTGTACAAAGGTTTTGCTTTATAAGAATATTATTTTGATTTTAATAATAAAGAACATGAACTCCGCATATTGCTGAGGGATTTTTGAATTTATTTTACCATACCTGTTGCTTTCTGTAACAAATTGAATCTGATTGGTGAGAGCTGAACCTTGCAAAAATAAGAACTGTTAATTAAGACCTATCTAGTCAAAGCGTAATCTGGCAATCACCAAGGTTTCCATTAATTTTCAGGACACTTCTGCAAGGCAATCTGAAGGGGTAAGGATTCTCTTAGGTGAGCACCTCATCATGGACCTCAGTAGGTCCAATGCACCCCAACTCTTCAAACAGCCACTGTATTTCTGTGCAGACCTGCCCACTCAGGGATCAGAGATCCTGTAGCCATGTGGGTGGGTTGCCCTGGTGCATTTTTAGCCTCTGTTCCTGCTTGGCAATACATTTTTAATGAACTGATAGCACATGGCAGTTCTTTCTTGCCCATCTGACTAAACCACAACTTCCAGCTACAACTTTGAACATATTCTCTGTAATCCCCTGCCCAGCTCTCTTCACATCTTCCTTGTCCAGTCTATATCCCTATGATTACCTGTGGACCTTCTCAAAACATTACATCTTTTTGTTGCCGAGGTACGTGAATCAGCTGCTTCTCTTCCCTCTCCCCAGCTTCAAATTGATCCTCGCTTCCCCAGAGCTCTGGTCCTTTTCTACCCTGTTTTCTGTTGCAGGCCACTTACCCTGTGAGATACAGCAGAGACCCTGAAGTGCCATCTGGCTCAGGGTTCACAGACACCTACTCCCTTGACTCTGCTGCCAGGAACTCGGGGTAATGGCCACAAACTACCTGGTGAGAAAGGGCAGGAAGCATGAGCAAACCAATTGTTGTTGAAATGTGCTCCACACAGGTGGCCAGCAAGGGAAAGATTGCTTCCTGCCTTCTTCTGATGAAAAGGAACTGCCTCAATAATAGCTTTTGAAAGCAAGAAGCATTTCCTTCTCCAGCTTTGCTGCTGACATTTTCTGTGCTTGGCTGGGTTTCCATCATACCCAGCTGCTCCTTCCTGGTGGTGACAATACTATCCTTCTATGTGACAAGAGGAGATCAGCAAAGTAAAATGAGACAAATTTTTCCCACTTTCTTCCATCTGGTATAATTAAATACTTGAGAGAAAGCAGAGCTTGTATATTCTTGATCCTGGGGAAGATACATAAATCTATCTACCAGTTCCCAACTTACTAGCATGCAGCATTCTGGCTGTCGTACTGTTATGTTGGTTATATCATTAGGGTCCATGACAAAATCTAAGTATTCTTCTCACTTATGTGTGACTTCTGTGTGATGCTTCCTGTGTTTGTACAGATTTCGGATGTTACAGGATAGACACAGTTAAAATTAAACAGCTGATAGTCAGCTGGCTATCATTCTGTCATGCTTTTAGGTAATTAGTATGTATATGTTGGTAGATTTCACAAAATCTCAGAACAGTCTGAGCTGGAAGCGATCCAGAAATCAAGTCCAGCTTTTAAGTAGATGGCTCATATGGGGGGTTGAACCCACAACCTTGGCATTAGTAGCACCATGTTCCCACCAACTGATACCTCCATAAGCCTTTGTATTAAAGTTCATTTGGGGCTGTAAATGAAGAACCTCCAAAATGTCAGTTTAGTTGTTTATATTGCCAAGAGCTCAGGGTCATCTGACTCCTGTCTGCTCTGTTCTCACTGTCTTGTGCAACCAGGGACCTCATGGGTGACGACAGGGGAGGGCCTGTGTGAGGATGCTGTAATGGTGCACAGCTGGACACCATACCTGCCACAGGTATTGGTAACTTCAGGTTTATTAGTTATTTCTCCATGCAGACAGATCTTTCTGAAGCTTCTGCATCTTTCTGAAGTTTTATTCATTTCAGTCTAAATGTGCTTTTTCTGACTTCTGGTGATTTGTGCTACTTTTATTTTTTCAATTATATAAGAAAGAAACCATTTCTTCCAGCCAATGAAGTAAGGAGGAAGAAGAGTAATTTCAGTCCATCTCACTTTTACTAAACAAAATATACTTAAATAAACCAAAATTATTTTATTCCATGTCAATGTGAAACATAATATTAAAATTTTAAGTCCTTATAAAAAAATAAGGAGAAACTATGAGGGCATATTTCTTTCATTTCAGAGACCAGTAGTTCAGGTGCCTCCCAGGAGGGTGGAAAAGCTGATTTCACTGTATGCTTCTGACTGGAGGACCAGAGCCAGTGGCTCCCATGGGAACTCTCTAACCTCTGAGCTCTGGTAGCTCTGCAGTGGGTGCTCTTGCTGCTGCTGTCACTGCTGTTGTCCTCCACTGGACATGATGTCTCCGTTGTTTGCACTTCTCAAATTGAAGCTGTCATCCTTGTGTCTGTCAGGTTCCCCAACTGATGATCTCAATTTCCTAGGGTTTTTTGGAGAAGCTTGTAGAATTGACTGTTTTTCTTATGATTCTTTTTTAAATTGTGGTCTCTTGGCTACTGATTTTTGTTTATTCACACCCTCCCCTGAGCTCCCCTTTACCCCCCCCCAATAAAACCCCCCCAAACATACATCTGAGTTCCCAAATAGACCATAGTATGAAAGGTTTCTGCATTGGTGAGAAAATGTTTCTAAGCCACTGGGCCAGGGGTTCCTCAAGAGCCAGAGAGATTTTCTGAGCTCAAGATAATTTCTAAACCACATCAATTTAACCTTTTCAGAAGAATTTACTTTAACCTAGAGAAAAATATTTAGCATAATTTAGGCTGACATGTATGGAAAATCTAATAATAGGGACATGAAAAAGGACATTGCCACAAATTTGGACAAATAAAAATAGGACAATCTTTTTTTAGCATTTTCAGCAGTACAGAGACCATCAGCAGAATAAGAGCACTGTTATGCCCTCTTAACAGATACTGTTGTGCAAAAAGCTTTCTGGTGAGAAGCTTCATATTTTATGTTAGAATAGCACATTCCTTTTCTTTTTTCTTTCTAGTCCTCTCTGCTATGCTTTCATATGCAGTAATCCATCTTTTTTCTCATAAATTTAGGGAGAATAACTATTTCTGATTAATAGGCTAGCAAAGCAATGAAAAATTAAAAATTTCACGCCCTTGTTTATTGATGTGAGAAGGTTCCTAGAAACAGCCTTGACCAGTTGTACTACATGAACTCACTGAGTAAACTTCACATGAGACTGTAAAAAGGTATGTGACAGATTTCTCATCCTGCCAGTCCTACTGCCAGCAGGGAAATGTCAGGACCTTAAGAAATAACATGAAACATTGTATCTTGAATACATATAGCTTGACTAGCACTTAAAAAAATCACACTGGTATTTTAAAATAAACACACGATCTTTTTCATAGTTGTGCTTCAGGAATGTTGTTGTCCAACTTAGTACCACTGCTAAAACCATTCTGCTGCTTCCCCTGCCCCACCCCTCCAATTGGAGGCACAAAAGGCAAGGGTCACATGTTGAGGTAAGAACAATGTACTGGAAACAGCAATGAGATAAGAAAACAAACAGTAACAGCAACAATATTAACAACAGAGGTGTACCAAAGAGGGAGTGATTCACCTGCAAAGATGCTCACCACGGACCCCTTGACAAATAAACAATACTGGACAGCTTCTCCCTGCCACGTTTACTCCACTGGAAGGAAAGAGAGTCCCCTCCCCTCCTCCTGACCCTGGAGTGACCTGAGCTGGTATCAAATAATATCAAGGTCCTGGCCGCATTGCCTCCCAGCTACTGCAAAAAATTAACCTGTCCTGGCTGAAACCAGGACAGTCTTTAGTGTTGATTACTACTATCAGCAACGCTGTGCCTGCCAGGGAGATAATATTCGAGTTGAAGCTGCATTTCTTGTTTGTGGTGGAAAAAGCAAAGACTTCAAACTTGCACACAAAAGGCAAAAGGCACTGTGGGGTGCTGTGACTGTAAGAAAATGAAGAAACTTCTTATAAATTATAAATAGATTTGACATCCTTTTGAATTGTGAAAAAGCTCTTTAAAATTAATTATTAAATACAAGTTTAAACGTAGCTGTTTCCTCCAGTGTGCACAATATGGAGGGGCAGCCAGCCAGTGGGATGTGGAGGTGAGGAGGCTGAGGCATCTGGTAACCTTCCTCTCCCATCACACCTGAGCTCTGTAGCATATCCCTCTGCAATCCTTAGCTCTCTCCTGATCAAATTTATGAAAAAAAAGATACTTCTCTTACATGATTGTAAACTTACAATTCATTCTGTTTTTATTATTCAGTGCCACATTCTCCCAATATGTAAAACCACCAAAAATGCAGTCTTTGCCTTTGAGAAAATGCATTTTAAAGCATAAGATACGCTTGAAGAAATGAGAGCAGAAACAAAAGAGGGGAGAGAGAAATGTAGCATGATCATTTTGATTTTCAGACCATTAGATTTTGTTGAAGACTTTGGCCGTGGAAGGGATTCATCTCAGTACATTGTAGTTGCTTAAAATACAGGCATCTGTCCTAAACAAAGGAGCTGGGCTGCCCATAACCAAAGGAAAGCAGCAGATACCTCCAAGAGGGGATTTATCCCATTAAGGTAAGTGTCTAAAGAAGGTGATGGGATGGACTCCGTGGGTCCCCTGTCTTTCTCCATTGACACAAAGGAAGCCCAAGTGATTTGTTTAGATTAAATACTTTTCACATGGCAAGAATAATCCTAGGCTCAAATATTTTTATTTCTTATTGAAAATTTAAAGTGGTGGCTCTACTTCTGCCCCTTCCCTTACTGGTGGTTGGTGTCTATGAAGGGAATATATGCTGCCGTGCTAGCAATTCCCATCCTTTGCGTGAATTGAGGGTATGCCTTGGGCCTAAGAAATGGCAACCCTCAGACCTGTGATGACTTGAAAAATCACACACCAGTGCTATCTACCCTCCAGCCAGCATGGGACGAGTGATGCATTATAAATCCAGATCCTTTACCAGTGCAGAGATTAAAGGAGCAAGAAAGAAGTTTCTTAATCCCTGCCTGAAGCAGTTTAAAACCTCCTTGCTTGGGGTCCTACATAAATCAGAACACAGGGCTGACTATATTCTGCAAATAAATCTTTCTTGCTATTTACTTCTCACATAACTTCTCTGTAACAAATTCTGAATTCCCGACGAAATATGCTAGTGAAATGTCAACCCTTTTATAATTTAGTAGCATCATAATAATAATACTTTCTTCAGTTATATGTCTCTCTTTCAGGCAACATTTGACATACTGCTTGCACATAAAAAGTAAAATTAATATCTTAATATATCATTAAGTCTTTTTCCTAATACCGAAACCCACTAAGTATAAACCATCTGTACAATAATTAATCATGCATGAGTGCAAACCAAATGCACATTAAATCAGCCTGAAAAAAAGTCTCTCACAAGTAATTTCCACATGCATTTGAGGAAAATAATTTCAAAAAATCTAAGTATAAGAATTATTTCTGCTAGAGTTAACAATCATTATAGTAGCAGAGGACACTTAGTACTGAGCATTGCAGTACTAAGTGTCTGTGCAGGATTAAAGAACACGCACCTTTCTTTTTTTTCCTGAAAGACTAGGAACTGCCAAAAGAAAAGGCAGTGATTAATTTATAAAATATATTTTCCTCATATAGAAAACCTTCTGTTTAAGGATGTGTGATGATACTTGACAGACTATCAGGAATTAAGCCTTACAAGCAGTCAGAGGAGAACTGATAACAAATATATCACCTCTAAAATAGTGTATCAAGACAACCTGCCAACCTGAAAACAGGAACCACAGTGCCACAGGTTTCAACAAAGACATCAGAAAACAATGGCCAGTTCTGTGCATGAGCTGGTGAACACCATTTCAGAGCTGCTCCATCACCGTGTTGCTTGTGACTGCACTGTACCCCACACATCAATCCCTGCCCCGTGCTTGCTGCCAGGGACAATCACAGGCAAAACTTGTGTTGAAATGCAAAGCTATGACTCAAGTTGCCATGTTGTCTTCAGCTCTAAATTGAGAAAAACCTAATGGTCACAGTGATGATCCAGAGTTTGCACCATTTTAAAGCTGGTTCAATATGTCCACACAAGTGCAACCACAGCTGTCTGGCAGGTGACTACAGTCACATTAGAACCCCAAATCAGCCTTTCCGGACCATTCACACTCCTGCTGGAAGGAGTCATCCTTTCTAGCCCATGTTCAGACAATCCAGTGCCACTAGACTTCTGATGTTAAGTAGCTATAAAGACTTTGATGTTTGGTTTTAAACCAGACCAATTGAACAGACGTTTAATTAAACAACAAACAAGGTGTTGTTTGTCAGTACTTTAAGAATCCCAGCCTTCTGTTTTCAGTTGCATGAACTTTTTCTGCAATGAACTGAACCTGTCACAATTGTCTTTCAATGAATATATTTGCTGATGCCAGAAGCAGAAAGAGTTCACAAATCAAGCTTTTGACAGGTTGCAGGCTGGGTCTCATTCTCACCTACACCTTGGTGCCTCGGGGGACATGCTGTCTTCTCCAGCTGAAGTGCACAGGTATGCCTTTGCTTGCTTCCCTCACTCAGCTCTGTTCATTCCCAGCTGCGACACTTGGCTGCCTGGAACCCAGGTAAGACTTCTTCAGTATTAAATTTTCCTGTAAAGCATGGAACTAAAATATATTGGGGTTTTTCTGGTCCTTGTTTCTCTGTTAAAGGGAGTCAGGATTAGAGAGTATCACTGGTATTTAATGTCACAGTGTTAGGGTAGGAAGTGGGATTTGTACCTGCCAAGATCACTTACCATGGATACCTGTATTTCACTACAGTGCTGTCGCAGTGGTTGCAGCTTAAATAATCTCTGAGTCTGTCCATTATTCTGATAGAGTATAAAATTTAAAGACCAACACTGGAGGAAAATATTTGCTTGTTTTTGTCTTGGACGGTGGATCTGTGGCCGGGTCTCTCTGTAGCCAGGGAGCCAGGCATAGTTGCAGGGATGTTCACCAGCATCATCTCCCTGTCACATGCCAGGCTCTCTGTGGTTGTGGAAGGTGAGAGTAGCCACAGCAGCATGAAAGCCTGGTGACCCTTGCTAGTTTTCCCTGCCTGTGGTTGCTGAGGTACTCGTCTAGGTATGGCTGTTGTGTCTTGTGCTGTATAGAGCTGTGTGCACCAAGCTCACATGGAGCCTGTAACATCTGAAATGCTTTTGTTTATGTTCCCACTAGTCTGAGGGATATTTCATTTTATTCTCACTTAGTACAGTGATGGCTGTATGAAGGTGAGGAACCAGAACAGAGCTGGGAAGCAGCACTTCGGGCATGCTCATAAAGGGATGCCCCAGCAGCTAGAGCTACTTCAGGGCACACCAGCCTCACTGGTTCCTACAGGTGGAGAAAGAGTTGGAAGGTGCAAAGGTGGGGGCAGGTTTGGTTTGGGAATTCTACTTGGTGGCAGGATGCTGGGTTGTCTTTTATACAGCTGGATTGTCTTTTATACCCATGGCTGCCTTTTGTTTTTCCAACAGGAGTTTTGTGTTTACAAGTCTCACCTCCAGGTAAGTAGGAAGAGGAAGGATGCCACAGTGCCACAATGAACCTCTCTTGGACTCAGGCTGAGGTTCCTCTGTATGAGTCTTTTGCATTGATACTGACATTACCTGGTTTTCTTCACAACACTTTAAGATGTACTTATATCTTGTCTCTGACAGAATTCATAGCACCTGACATCAGGCATTTCTCAGTGGTGTCTTCATTAGGACCTCTGGCTGTGTTTTAGGTTAATGAAAAGAAACAAGACCCTCCAAAGAGCTAGATCTCTGCAAACAGCCCTGCTGAATCCACTTAGAATTAAGTCGCTTGTATTTGAATACTACAGTATTTTAGCTGATAGCATTCTGGTTATATTTTACACTGAGCGTGAATATGTTTTCACAGTCTTCTCTGAAAGCCTTTGTGAAGTGTTCCTCTGCTTTCATCCCAGTTTCAGTGCCAAAATTTCCATCATGAGAATTTTTTTTTCTAGAACTAAACCAAAGCCAGGGTTTCCTTTTAGTCTTTATATTTTTATTACATCTCTGTCACTTTACCAAAGGCTGGTTCTGGGTACACCTGTGTGCAAGGGATGGCGTGGTGGGAGAGAGCACCAAGTGATGGAGCAGTTCTTCTCTTGCAGCAGTGCCAGTCAGAGTTGGATGGGGAGGCATGAGGCTGGGGCTGGCCATCCTGTTTCACCTCAGTAAGTACAGATGCTACAGTTACACCGGCCAATTTTGAAATGTTAGTACATGATTTGCATACCTCTCCAAGATTTTGTTAAAGCCCTTCTTTTAAGTAAATGCTATTGAGAAACATGTGACAGTGAATCCTTATTCCCCACTCTCCTGCCAGGGACCCACGAGTGATATGAAACCTTTAAGCACAAAGAAAACATAGATGTTGTAATTAAGTCTGATTCAGGTCCTGAAAGGGGCAATCAACATCTGTTAATGAATAATAAGCATGGATTAGTATAACTAAAAAGAGCAGGCTAACTAAACACAGGCATTGCTTTACACCTAAGGAGTCAAGTGTCACGCATCATCTGAATTATAGCCTGAGCCATACACTGAAATCTGGCTGTAAAATGCTGTATTTTTACTGTTGTAGTTGCATTTCTAGTGTTCTGTGGGATCTTCATGTATCAATTGTTGGGGGTTTTTTAATTGCACCTTTTCTAACAAGTTGAGCCAAGTAAAGCTGAACAGATAAAGCCTCCAAGGTACCCATTCCTTTTCAGAGTTTCAGGACAGAACTTGTTTAAAAGGACAAGCCCTGTAAGGGAAGTCTTAATATAATGGGGAAGATACTGAAAGTTGTTTCAGACAAAACAAACAAAAAGTAATGCAATTATTTAGAGAATTCAGAATTATTCTGTTTATTTATTAATGACCATTCCATGGGATCTGAGAGGGTTCTGACACTGGACTAGGTATTCGTTGCAAATTAACAGAAAATCTGAGGGACTGCTGATGTCAATCCTGGTCTCATTTCCACCATTATAGCTTGGAAATCAACAGAAGTAAGCAGAATTAATTCAAATCTGGCTCTGCTCACAGAGTCAATTGAAATGCTCACTATTCTTTTGTAGGAATGCTGGCAATGAGTATGTCAGGGTAGGAAGCATAATAAATTATTGCTCATGGAAGACTGGCATTTTTACTGAGAAATAACATGCTGAAAATTTAAGTTTTAGCATAGATTTGCAATATGCGAGCAATCATTTTTATGATTATTTTGCAGCAGGTGTGTTCATCACTGAAGTTCTTCAAAAAAGGTGTAACTAAGGACAAAAGGAGTGCAGCCAAAGGATAATTGAGTTTGCTGCTTGTGTTGGGTTTTAACTGACTTTGTCTGGAGAATACTGCTGGCTATACAAAACAATTTAATCTTTCTTCGGTCTTCTTTCATGCTCAGTGCTGATAAGACCCCAGCATGCACAGCATGACTGTGATGCTGGGTCCTGCCACCCAGCCCTTGGGGACCTTCTCTGGGGTCGCAGCAAGCAACTGGCAGCCTCGTCAACCTGTGGGATGAACAGCCCTCAGAAGTACTGCATTATAGGCTACCTAGAGGTTGGTTTATTCTTTCTTTTTAAATAAACTGAACTCTTCTTATTAACAATATTCTCATCTGTACAGGGAATTTGCTCAGATTAGGAAGTTCCTGTGGGAGTCGTCTGAATAATCCTCAGACAGTGAGACATTAAGTCTGGTGGAAGGCTATGCCTCACTGTGGCACATGTGGAGGGTTTGGCAGCAAACAGCCTCCATGGTGATGTGTCTTCTCAAGGGAAAGGAGCGTCCCTGAGATGCACAGGAATTGAGCACAGGGATTTCTGAAGGAGCTTTGCTCTGCAGATCCTCTTCCCTCTCATGCCCCAGCGGTGAGGCCCACGGTCTGAGTACAGGGGAGTGGGGTCCCACAGCCTGCAGGACCTTCTCCAGAGGACATGTCCATATGGTGTTGAGACCTGAGGCAGCCTCTTAGGGGATTCATACCATACCCTCTCCTTTCTTTTGATCTGAAATGAGGCCAGTGTTGCTGGAAGCAGAAAGCTGTCTCTGAAAAGGGAAGACTTAATGCTGTGGTCCAGTCTTTGGCCATGTGGGTGGGTCAGCAGGTCCAAAATGTGGCTGACCAGAAGGATAGTTCTCAGCCCCTGGCTGCAGTGATGGGCAGACCACTGGATGTATGGGAGGTGTGCCAGGCAGAAATGAGGATTCCTCTGTTGCACATGCGGAAGGACTTGGCCCCACTGAGCTAATAAATTCTCACAAATAGAAATATTTCTGCTAAATAACAGCTTAGGCTGAAGAGGAAGTTAAAATACAACTAAATTTATAAGCAATTAAAAATAATTACTTTATGACTTTCTAGCTTAATGTTGTGACACATTTGCAGAGTAAAGTATGGACATAGAACCAAGCACTGCTCCAAGTTGCACATTGTATCCACAGTTTTCTGCAAAATGTAAATATCTCTTTCCTTTGCTGAAATAGCCTGAATCATCTTTCTGGCCCTAAAGCTGGATGATTGCCTTTTATTCTTGTTTTTTAGGACGAGATCAAAGAGCAATAAAAAAATAATATTTTCACTTGCCTATACTTATCCTTTGACTTATGTAAATACAGACTCATGAAAAGGAGCAGCTGTTCTGCAATTATTCCTGTGATTTAATGCTACTTCAACATATCTTGACCCCTGGTGGCTGTCTCCTGAAGAGGGTGAAAACTACAAACTCTGCTTCTTTGTAGAGCAATAGAGAGAGAGACACTCTGGCAATGTGTTCTGTTCCATCAGCTTGCCTTAAATGTGTTGTCACTTATATTGCATCAGAGTCCCACTTCACTTTCAATTTGCTTTCTCACCAGCACACTTTGAATGCTTTGCTGGAGGCAGGCCAGGAAGCTTTGTATCTTGTGTCTTGTAAAGTAAAGTTCTTCCTCCCCCAGTTCCCCTCCTGATGACCTGTGTCAGGCTTCCTGATAAGAGCAAACCTGACTCATAGAAGCAGGTATTAGTCGACATGGCAAGCTACCAAGAGCCAGGATTTAGCTGGGATTCAAAATGGGAAAAAAATAGAGTTCAACTGCTTTGTGTTTGGAAAGAAGCACTGCAAATAATTTTCAAACTTTAATATGTCTTATTGTTTTTAAAATGTAGGTTAAGTGGGTTTTAGCTCAATGCTTTGATTTACTACTTACACAAGTTTTGAAAGGAAAAGACGGGGCACTCAGTGTTGAGTATAAAGCTGCACAATTCAGAGGCAAATGGGATCTGCCAGACATGGACATGCAAATGCTTGTCCTTTGGAGCCGATTTTTATGGAGCAACCTTAAACATAAGTTGCCCCAGTGTCATATTGTATGTCTATATAAACCAGAGAGTGTGTGCAGTCCTGCCAACTGCTTCAACAATCTGAGCTCTCCTTACCAGAGCTTTGTGAAATGAGACTACAGAGTATTTTTTGTATTTCTCTCTCATCTTCTAAAATATGCATTCATACACTTGTCAAGTGTAGTATAGAATGACTGAATATAATACATAATTATCATACTGAAAATACATGAATTTTACCATACCTGTAAATCTATATCTCTTCATTTTTTAAATGCAAATAATTCCCAGGTGATTTCATAATGCAAAGATGTTAAAACCATTCCCAATTCTTCTCTATGGATCCTAAGTGTGCCTCTCCACCCATCTCCTTCTGGGTCATTTCCAGCCTCCCAGCCATGGGCACTGAACCCATGCCTCCTCCAGCACCCTCTGGGGTGCTGTGTCATCCCCTCTTCTTCCTGCTACTGTCCCTGGCAGCCAGGCACACAGCTTGAGCATCTCCTTTTGCTTTGGCTCATCCCCGCATCCTCACACTCAGGCTCTGCCCAAATCTCCTGGAGTCAGTGTGTGCAGTGCATCCAGCCCTGCCCACCCTGCTGAACACTTCCCCAGGACTCTGCTGGCAGTGACGGCTGCCTGTCCTGTCCACATGGCTCAGCACAGATCATCCTCTAGCTCAGCACGTTAACTTTGTTACCTCTTCTTGGTCTCCCATCTTGTTACCTTAAATTGGAGCTCCTTGCCCTCACTATCAAACCCTCTCATTCAGAACTGAGATATCAGTTAATCATTACTATCTTCATCTTCTGCTTGTAACATTTTCAAACAAAATCTTTTATCCTATTGACATCCTGATTTTCCTCCTTTGCATTGGTTTTAAACTTTCCCAGTTTCCCTATGTAGCACTGGGTCAGGCCGGCTAGGCCGAGGAGCCCTAAGGAGAGCCAAATAATGAACCACACCGAGACGACAGCCGAAGAGGGCAGAAAGAGAGAGAGGGCGGAACCCTCTGCCTTTATTTATATGTTTTTACAAATCACTGTGGATTGGAGGTAGAAATCAACACCTCATAAATCCACTGGTCAAAGTATCTGTCTATCATATTTCTCCACTCAGTATACTGGAATTATAAACATAGGAAGAGCATAGATAATTGTTAAGAAACCATGGCCATGTTTACAGAAAAGAGTCTGAGAAAAATGTTACAGAAAGAAAAACACTGCAAAACTACAAACTCAGGGCAACATCCCTATGCTTCAGAAGACACTGACAGTGGTCAGGGTGGTGGTGTCAGCCCAAACCAACTACTTACCTTGTACCTGGTCTTACTGGGATCCTTTCTCCACAACTGAAGTGTAATTTTCATAAAGTACCTGAGGCAGACCATGACCAACGCTTACTATGTGCATGCTTCATGCATATGATTATTTTCTTGGGCTTGTATATGGGTGATTAAAAAGCAATAAGACAGGCTCAAGTCTTGCAATGGCATAAATATATGTGCATCCACCTGATTTTTAGTGAAGAATCCAAATTGAGCTTTTATTCTGCTCATTTTGTTTTCTAGGCTGAAGAGAAGTGCTTTCTCTGTGATTCCAGGTACCCATATAATCCCTATACCCAGCACAACAGTCACATGGTTGAAAATGTTATCACAACCTTTGAGCCTGAAAGGAAAAAGAAGTGGTGGCAGTCAGAAAATGGTAAGTTTCTTAGAGAAAATATTACTGCAAAATGTTACTGTGAGATTTCTTCATGTAATTGGCTTTCAGGAAGTTGCCTTCATGAAGAGATGAAACAAAACCGCATCTGTTCTTTGATTCAGTAATACTGAGTGATTTAAACCCAATACTGTGTAGCAGTATAGGATTTCAGAAAGTCTGTTTTTCTATGGACAAGTTTTAATCTCAGCACTTCCAAGAGCTGGCCAGAGGACCTGTGGCAATGCTGGGTTATACATGGAGGCCATGTGTTTCCCACAGTGTGTCTGCCTGTCAGGGAATTGTCATTTGGGGCAGAAGATACATTTGCCTACAGATATAATGTAAAGATAGTGTGTAAAACACAAATACTCATTTTAAAAAATATTGTAAAGCACTAATAGTTTAGGAAAAAATTAAATAAAGCCTGGCTATCAGTTCCCTTATTCTGATAATCCCAAGTTCCTTTTCTGCAGGGCTGTTCTTGATCCGTTCATCCCCCAGCTTGTATTGATACTGGGGGTTGTCCTAACTCAGGTGCAGCACCTTGCACTTGGCCTTGACAAATCTCATCAGACTCCCATGGACCCACATCTCAAGCTTTTCCAGGTGCCTCTGGATGGTCACTGATACTTCACATGTGTCAACTGCACCACTAAGCTTGGTGTCCTCTGCAACTTGCTGGGGATGTGTGCGATCCCAGCATTGACAAAGATAGTATCCTTACAGCTTCTCTGGGAAGACATGCTAGGAGGAATAGCATCTACTCTGTCTTATTTGTCATAGTGATTATGTAAAAAACATTTGACTGGTTGGAAATTAAGGCATAGAAAAATAAGACATTATGTTACCCCTATTTTGAGTATCCAACTGAAAATCCATAAGCCTTGTTTTTTTGTGGAGTTTAGCAAGGATCTGTCACCAGCTTTGGACATCACTGCCAATGAAGCTGTGAGCCAGCTGTGAGAGGAGCTTTCCTTGTTCTCCTGGTCTTTATTCTGGAATGCTCATGCACAAGCTAGTCAGCAGGAGTCCTGGAATGGTGCATGCAGATGTGAATAATGGGGATATTAGCTGAGCTCCTGCAACTCTCTACAGAGAATGTGTGACTTGTGAAGTTTTTTTCCATATTTGTTGCAATTTTGGAAGATGCCTGGTGAAGGAGCTCTGCTCATGACAAATTTCACATCTGACAGTATAGAAGGGTTTAACAGTTCTGTTTTGCATGAAGAAAACACCTCATTTTTATTAGGTCTCTTTTTCTTCCTTAAAGATAAGTAAATTATGTGAATGGATTTTAAAAAATAAACCTAACAAGCTATAGAAACACAGAACCCTACCATGACCATCATTTACAATCCAAATTATGTGAACAGGACCTTCAGCCACTTCTTGCAGTCTCAGTGACATGCAGCATTGCTGGTGACAGTGCCAGGAAGGCAGCTTGTCATATATCCCTGGAGAGAGTGGTCCAGCTGCACAGATTTGTGCACAGGGCATGCCCTAAAGTGTCTAGCTGCTCTGCTGGAAAAGGCATCTTTAAATTCTGCATGGGAAAACTGCCTCAGCAACCCCTTCAATGTATGCATTGTGCACTTCATTCTCTTTTCAGGCATTGACCATGTCAGCATTAGATTGGACCTAGAAACTTTATTTCAGTTCAGCCATCTTATCCTGACCTTTAAGGTATGTCTTTTAGCAGAGCTTTATGTAATGTTACACACTAATTACTTAACCACAGAAATAAATTGCTTAGAGAGGCAATGAAAGCTCCATCTTTAGAGGTTTGTAAGAACAGGTTAGATAAACACCTGTCAAGTATGGTTAAATTATAGTTGATCCTGCCTTAGGGGAGGAGGATAGACTGAATAGTTTCCTACTCATGTACCTTCTGGTCATGTTTTCTATAAATCCAAGAATTAAAGCTGAAAAAATACTTTGCAAAATTAAACCCTAAAAATATAGGATGTATCTGAACTGCAATTGTTCTTCAAGTTAGTTCAGCTCATGTGTATCTATTATGATCCAGATGATTACAATTTTTTTTTTTTGTACAAAATTCCTATATTGTTAAGGTAAACTTCCTTACTTAGAAAGTAATCATGTATCTATATTAAATGTTACCCTTCCCTTTTGCTAGAGAGAGGGTCTCATGAGCTTTTTCAGAGAACCATGTAACCATCACAGTACCTGTAATGAGCCTATAAGCTCTCAAACACAGAATTTTAGCATCCTCCAAAGAGGAATATCAATGTAACAATCCCTGCGATGTCTTTTTAATGCCTGCTTAGATAATTCTTGAAATGTTTCTTGCAGACATTTCGGCCCGCAGCAATGCTGGTTGAGCGCTCTACCGACTTTGGTCAGACCTGGAAAGTGTTTAGGTATTTTGCACATGACTGTGCAGCTTCTTTTCCCAACATCTCTTCTGGTCCAGCAAAAAGTGTTGGAGACGTTGTTTGTGATTCAAGATACTCGGATATCGAGCCCTCCACTGAAGGCGAGGTACTGTCAAGTGTCTGTGTTTGTATGAGTTCAGATCGTATGTGGAGCTGAAGGTCTCTTGTCTGTGTCTGCTGAAGGCAGAGGTCTGTCCTTTGATCCCTTTGGTGGCTGCTCATCCCATCTCTAGAGCTGTATTAATTTGTTTTGCAGGTTGTTTTAAAAGCTTTGGATCCCAGCTTTGACATAGAAAATCCTTATGTGCCATATATCCAAGGTATGGACACTACAGGTTTTGTCCTGAGATACTTTGCTGGTATTGTTTGTTTTATACACTGAAAGGATCAACAGCTCAGCTGGTGTAAGTCAATGATTTTGAAAATTAGGTACCTAAAGATCTTAGGGAGACATTGTATTAATAAATGCAGTGGGCCAGTTTTGTTCTCTAGTCCGAGGGCAAATGGCAAAGCTCTGCAGAGTTCATCCATGTAGCCAAACAATTTTTCCTTCTGGGATCAGGCCCAATCCCCACTGCTTTTTGAGAGTAGTCCCAGAGACACACATGAACGTGTGAAGACAGTGGCTGGGAAAATGCAGAGCCATACCAAGCAGGATGCTAACACCTATGCAGCAATGTGCCAGGGGTGGGTCCTTGCCCTGGCACTGTAGACATTACTGGTCTTGGCCAATATTGGATCATTTTCATTGTTTCTTCACTATGGGAAAATTCTTGGATGACTGATTCAAGCTGAAGGTTTCATACTGTTCATTTTAGACTGAACTTGGGCTCTTGATCTCTCTTCTTTCCTTCCAGAGCTCATTACGTTGACAAACTTAAGGATCAATTTCACTAAACTCCACACCCTTGGGGATGCTCTGCTTGGGAGGAAGCACAGTGATCCCCTTGAGAAGTACTACTATGCCATCTATGAGATGGTTGTGCGGGGCAGCTGCTTTTGCAATGGTCATGCCAGCCAGTGTGATTCCATGCAGAACCTGCGGGGAGATGTTTTCCATCAGTCTGGGATGGTGCGTCATTAATGCTGTCTCCATAAAGGGCAGTCCCAATTGGTATTTTGTGAGAAGGAAGGGATGGAGGGAGGGAGAGGACGGAAGATGTCTGAAAGTCTTTGGATTGACCATTTGCAACTGCTAGTTGTTAAATGTTTCAATGCATACTCTTCTTTTAAACCCTGGGTTGGAATGCAGAGAAGCTGTCTTTGTTGGCCCTACTGTGGTGTTTCAAAAGCAACTGGGACAAGACACGTTGATAATAGCAGCAAAATACCAGAGCTGTAATGGTGCAAATGTAATGCAGTAAGTAGCCTATGGCATGTGCAGACTTGAATGGCCACTTGTTGGGAGCATTCCACACTCCAGCTGGGCCTGGGGGCTCTGCAGTGGGAGAGGAGGCATTGGCACAAAGAATAGTTGATAATGCAAAGCTGACCCATTAAAAATGGATTATTAAAACTTCCAGGAATGTGAATGCAAATTCTTTCGCTCTGGGACCAGGAGTTTTTTCTCCTGGAAAATATGTATCTCAATATGAAGGCATGTAGGAAGAGAGAGAATCTAAAATGTTCAAGTCTCCTTTGATATCTCTAGAAGTAATTTTTTTCTAAATGTTCAGTGGCTTTAAAACTATTTGGTTAAAGTTTGCAGGTATTCTACAGACCTTTTACTCAAATAATTGAAAATTATGTCAGCTGAGGGAGCCAAAGAGCTTAAATTTTTCCCAATCTTGCTGACATCCTTTGAGCAGATCTCCCTCTCCTCTCCTCTCCTCTCCTCTCCTCTCNTCCTCTCCTCTCCTCTTCTTTTTTGTCACCTTATCTCCCCTCTGTTCTCACCATGTTATAGGTCCATGGGAGATGTATCTGCCACCACAACACTGAAGGTTTGTCTTGTGAAAGATGTAAAGATTTCTACAATGATGCTCCCTGGAGACCAGCTGAAGGGACACGAGATAATGCTTGCAAACGTAACTCAAACACAATATTTTAATTTCTAATAGCTGGGTATGGGTGTAGCACAATCCTTGTCCAATTCATAATGGGATGGCCAGGGTTCTGGGCTGGAGACTTTTTCATGCCTCATCCAGAAAAACTGATTCCTGCATTCATAGGTGCTGTGTTATCCTACAAGAGGAAGAACTATTTCATATTCTTATTTTTCATACTAAGAAAGAAAACAATAAAGAGAGGAAAAAGCAGCTAATGCAAAAAAGATTCTTCATTGGTTTGCACAGTGTTTTTCATGTGATTGAAAGAATTTAGACAAGGCTAAATTATTTATTTCCACAATAATGAATAATGTAGTATACACAAGAAAAATGTATTAGGACCTGTAACAATTATTCAGCTAGAGCTTTCTCCAGCAGAGCAGTGTTCCCCACTGCATATCCAGCACACTCACCTGCATTTTGAAGTTTAGGACACAGTTCTGTCCTAAGACTCCAATGTTTTCCCCCAGCTGTAACACACAAGGCCTGGGAATAATCTTGCTGGGCACTGAAATCACAAAAGTAACCAGTAATGCTGTGTTAAGGGTAGACAGCAATGGTGGCCAGACCACAGTAGGAGTCAGGGTGTGAAATACCCCACTGTTTGTTTTGGTTTCAGGTTGTAACTGCAACAGCCACGCCAGCAGATGCCACTTTGACATGGCCGTGTACCAGGCCAGTGGCGGGGTCAGCGGCGGGGTTTGTGAGGACTGTCAGGACAACACCACCGGGCAACACTGCGACAAGTGCAAACGTTTCTTTTACCAGGATCCACTCAAAGTCATCTCAGATCCTCAGGCGTGCCTCCGTAAGCTTCCCTTTTTAGCTTCTGTAAGAATGACTCAAAACAGGGTTGTTCTGGTTGTCTTTGCTCTGAGCACTATGGCCATCCCCATGCTTAAATGTCCACATGGTTGTAAAAATGCTACTATACCTATAACATCCAAACTGCCTTACAAAGTAGCTGCATGACAGTATCCTCAAATAAGCATTGGAAACAGACTTGAATATTCTAATTCCTTGCCAAAGTGAGCTTAGAAATCCAGCAGAGCTATCATCTTTCTTGAATTTCAGTATTAATATGAATATCAGTAGAGATGGTGCTTCTGTGACCTTCGGGGATTACAGAAGAGGTGCAAAATGATGGGAGGGGTAAATAACTTTTTCTAGAAACATGTCATATGCAAGAAAAATAGTCTTGCAGACATGAAAGCTCCTCTTCTGAAAGATGACCTAAATTCATTATTAACGTAGGACAGAGAAAATGCTCTGAGTGTAATTTAATTGTAGCAATTGATTGACATGAAAAGTCCTTAAGGAGTCAAGGGCAGATTACCAGCAGCTCTGTAATTGTATTTTTATGCTTACATGTACATGTGCTTTTTTTTTGTGTCTCCTTGACCTTGCCTGTAGCATGCAACTGTGACCCAGAGGGTACCTTGCACCAGGGCGTGTGCGAGAGCCGCACGGATCCCACGCTGGGGACAGTCGCGGGCCGGTGCCCGTGCAAGGAGAACGTGGAGGGTGCTCGCTGCAACAAGTGCAGGGCAAACTTCTACGGGCTGAGCAGCAGCAACCCCCTGGGCTGCCAGCGTATGTAAATTGCCTCTTCTGGTCTCCTTTCCGAAGCATTTTTAAGGCATGTAGGTAGTTGAATGCACAGATTCACACACCAATGCTCTACTTGAGTCACAAAATACCCAGTTGTCTACTGTAATTTAATATCAATGTAATTCAAGGCTTTTGGTGCAGCATCTAAGACTGAAACCATGCAAAATCACTTTCAGAATGCGTAGTATACTATAATAGATCAGGCTGTTGTTAATAGAAGGGTAATTAAATATGCAGTTTAATTGAAAAGGGAGATTGAGATGACAGGAGCTATTGCCTTGCCAAGAGAACTTCCAGCCAATCATTCCTCAGAGAGAGGCTTGCTGAAAAACACATCCCACCCCTGCCCAGGTGCACTGTGGGTTTGTCAGCCTGTTATGCCCAAACCAGGTACTCAGGCACACACAGGGACATGTGCAGATCAGCACACAGCACATGGCAAACCACTGCAGAGGACTTCTGCCAGTGCCTCTGCTCCCCCCAGAGCGGGACCCACTGAGGAAATTGTCCATTTTCCAAGGGCAGTCTGAGGGCTGGCGGGTGCCAGGGCACGTTCATCTGCAGACTGTCTGTGTGGAGGATGGAGACCGCCTGTCATGCTGATGCCACATCTAACAGGAATGCTGTCACTGGGGCCTGCAGAGGTAACTGCACATTTCTGTCCCTGCAGCCTGCAACTGCGATCCCTTGGGCAGTTTGCCCTTCTCCATCTGTGATCCTGCCATGGGACAGTGCCTCTGCCAGAGGTTCACCACAGGGCAACGCTGTGAAAAATGCCTTGTATGTACTCAGTTTTTGTTTTTGCTTCTGCATGTGGTTTTGCAAGTCTCCTCACCCATCTCACACCTTTTCATTGCCAGAAAAGTAAACAATTAGTCAAACTTCAAAATAATTTTACAACTGTATGCTCCCATTTTGCAATGACACGTCTGCTTCTCTTTCACTGCTTGCAAACATTTGTGCAATCAAATTGCAGTGGGAGGAGCACTCCCAGGAAGGAAAGGAAATGCAAAATTATGTCCTTTGTCCACCTTTGCTGTTTACAATTTGCTTGCACAAGTGGGTAAATATCTGGCTCTTGGCAGTGGCTGAGCACCCCTGCTATCTGGTAAGAGAAGCAATCTCCCATGGCCAAGCACAGTAGTGCTCCAGAGCATTGTTCATCCAGCAGAATGAGTTTTGTTTTGCTTTGCATACTTAAATATTTGCCATTAAAGAATCTTTCTTTTTATACCAGGTAGGATACTGGGGTCTTGGCAACAGCTTGTATGGCTGTTCTCCATGTGACTGTGATATTGGTGGATCCCAGAATAACCTGTAAGTTAAAGTTCTTCGAGTTCTTTCTTGGTTTTAATTTTTATAAACTCTTAGTCTAGATTTTCTGGTTAGGTTAATACAGTCACAGTACAGATGGGAAAATAGAATGTAGATGGAATTTCATCATATACAAACAGTATAAAATTGGGTGGAGATCCTGGAAATTTATTTGGGATAAGGGGATTTACCTAGTTCCTTTGAAGCCAATTTTGAATCAGGCTGAGCCGAGATGTGTTTAATATAAAATACAAAATGTATGCCTTGAGAGAACCAGAGGCCCTAATATTATTAGAAATTAGAAGTAAATTAGAGGTGTCATACCTCTACCTTAAATGCTAGAATTTTTTTTCTGGCTCCTATTTAAAATGTATAATTTTAGAAGTAAGTTTGGTTTCAGCTGGGCTCCTTCTGTTGGGGTCTTCACTACTGCAGTTAGACTTCAGACACAGGAGCACACAGTCCCATGCTGTAGAGCAGCTCCTTGTGAGCAGGTAAATCACCTGGTATGTTAAATATGAGTGTAAGCATGTGAAAACATTCCATGTCACATCAAAGGTCCTTCTGATCTCATGTCCTGCCTCCATAATTGTGGGTGACAGATTATTAAGAATTGTGATACAGTGATTCTTATAGAAAAAGATAAGAGAAATGATACAGGAATAAACAGTAACAGATGCTCAAGAAACAAAAGGTATGGAATAGATAAAGACAAAGCAGGTCATGGACTCTGAAGTCATGGAAAAGTAGCATTGAATAAATCCAACATCAGAAACAGAGGACGTGGATGATAAGAAGTAGTTTATTAATGGGGGCAATCCAGCAATGGGAGAAATTAAGCAAAGGTGGAACAAGGGTGGGTCTGAGCTGTCCTCATGCTGTGAGGACCCAGCTGTGCCTCACTGATGTCCTCCGCTGCCAACTCCTCCCACAGGTGCTCACCAAAGGACGGTCAGTGCGAGTGTCTGCCCAACATCATGAGCCGCCAGTGCAATGAGCCAGCTCCAGGATACTTCTTTTTACCCCTGGATTATTATATTTATGAAGCTGAGCATGCAAAGCCCCTTTCTGGCTCTGCACCCTTGGTAGGTATTTGGCTTTTTAGGTGTTGTACTTAGAGGGGATCATTGCGGTGGTGACATTGTGGAGCTGAGGCTGAGGAGAAGAGCCCTTGCCTGGGGAGCACCTGGAGCAGCTTTTTAACAGGAAAATGCAAAGCAAGTCCTTTGGCCATTATCAGTTTGTCTTTGTTTTTCATGGACATGACTATCCCATAACTGTGGCTGTTAAAAAGGAACAGACAATCCAGCATGGTATGACCCGCAAAGCTGCCCTTGCTGCTTCTCAAGTGCAGGCTGGTGTAGCATTCATTAGAGAAATTAACTTAATTATTTAAATTAGAGGAAAGTGTTTGAGTTGCCAACAGCTCTCATGAAATGTTTTATTTCTGGGAATCTCCAACAAGGGAAGAATCAAATTACTCTCTGCTCCATTGGACTAATTTCTGCTGCCATATATAAAGGCATTGATTGTAGCCTAATTTCCTCAAGGATTTGGCATCCATCCGTAATGTTTTAGAAAAAATAATTCTTTTTTTCTCCCTTCAACATAGAGGTAGTTTTTCCCCATACTGAGTGCAAGCCTGGAATGCATCCCCTTCCTGTCTTTGCTTTTACTAACATTTTTTCTCTGGCATGTTGTACAGAAACTATAGATAAGGAATAATAAAAAAATGTTTATTTGCAGGTTGTGTCCACAAATATTTAGCTATCATCACAACCAGTAATCATCCTATAGTCCAATAATTAAATGGAAAACAGATGTCTGGGACATAGCTTATGAGGGAAAAGTGCAAGTTAATTTTAAGGGAGTGAGGGAAAAAGGTTGCCAGCAGCTACTGGCCCATAGTTTAGAGTTTCACCCAGCAGAGAATAGAGTTTGTTTGAAGAATGTGGATTTTCAGTTAGTTGCTTACCACCCTTCAATGTTATTGAGACAGTGCTGCTCCTCTTTCATTACTTCACAGGTTCAGCCAAGTACTCTTCCAAGGTGTGACATCTACTTCCAGAAGAAAGGCTATGAATTCATGCTTGAAAATGGAAAGATTGTGTTAAACAGGAACAAGAAACGAACTGTAAGAAAATCTGGACTAGAACAGGTAAATTAGCACTTGAGTAGTTACTTAAGTTTACACCAAACAAAATTTTATTTTGTAACAAAAGGCAAGCAAATGCCTGAGCACATGTGATTCACAGTCCTAGACATTACAATCCTGACACAAATCAATTTTTTTGGTACACAGTTGGGTTGGACATTTTATTATTCGCACTGACAGGTTTCCTCTGCTATGTCCATTGCTACTGTAGAATCAGGTTCCATGAATTTTTGGAAAAGTCCTTATGAAATGTAAAGTTTTTAAATTTTTTTTTGTTGCAAGTCATATCCAACAAGCTTATCAAGATATTAGCATGGTATCTCCTGCACTTAAATGCAGCCATTATAAGTATTGATATTTATGTATCTAGCTTATAATGAAAGATCCAGCCATGTATGGAGTCAGGCTTCCTCTGTTTAAGGTTTGCAACGTAAATGTTTGGAGATGCCAAATATTCAAAGGTGAGTGGATTATTCTAGTCCTTCTTACTGCTGTTGCTGCAAAGTTATAGGAAGTTTTTCTTTACATGTGACCCTAAACATCCTACTTTTGGGAGAGTTCTTAGATTGTCAATCTCAAGCTTCTTCAGAAAATGAGACTGATAGCTAAAATAAATAAACAATGTGGCAAAAAGATTTCCCTTCTTTTTTCTGAGTTTGTTTATTTTTGTAATTTGACTCTGTGCATTGTTGAAAATGTCAATGTGTCCTTGCAGAGTGCGATGCAGTTTGGACAGGACTCGGTTCCAGCTGTGGTGTTCCGGCATCCCCGCGCTGGTCGGGCTGTCACATGGACAGGGCATGGCTTTGCCCGCGTTCCCAGCGGAGCTGGGCTGAGATTTGCCATCAACAATGTTCCCTTTGCTATGGACTTTGATATTACACTTCGTTATGAGCCTGAGGTACTGGTGATGTCTTGTGTACCTTGTGAGGTTGTGATAGATGCAGGGTCTATTTTGTCAATAATAGGAGGAGCAACTTGTCCTATTCTTTATATTTAAAATTAAAATGCTTTCCTTTTCGCCCAGTAACAAGTTGCCTTGCCAACCAAGTAATACATCCTCCACTGACCCTCTTAACCCTTTCCAGTCAAATATGAAAAATCAGCACTACAAGTGTTTTCTAAGAATCAGACAAGATTTCATCTTCTGAATGTTTCTCTGTTGGCACCTTTACTTGGACTGGACTTTTAATCACAAATCAAACACATGGAAAATGCAGTTCCTTTTAGATAAGCATCCTGCATTCCTAGCTGGGATGTTTTAGGCAGTAAAATGTGCCCAGGCAGGAGTGATCTGTGTAGATGTTTATCCAGGCCTTTTGCAGGCATCAGCTTCCCAGTTGTTCCAGCTGGACTCTGAGATGTGTGAAAATTGTAGGAAAATAACTATTTTTTACTATTTTTTGCCTGGAGAAGATTTCTCAATGATGAAGACATGTCTAGGGAAATCTGTTAATCCAAATCTGATTAAACTCAGATCCTCACCCATATCTTCAAAAACACAAGCAAGTGTTTTATTGGTACCAGCTTTTGTATATGCCTTACTCTTTTGCAATTCTCTGGGACAGTCCCACAACTCAAGATTTTCCTGTCTATTGTATTCTGTTCTCTGACTGTCGCTCTGACACAAAACAATCTCCCAGTGTCTTAAAACATGGTAACAATTTTTCAGTGTGCTGATTTGAGGTAGCTTTTTATGTTTAAGGATTGAAGAGTTGGGGTTTACATCCATTTGTTACAAAGTCTTTTATGTTTATTAGTTCTTATTAGATGTGTGAGAAGGCAGCTAATGAAGGATATCTCCAGAATAACACTGTGCTAAGAAAAGAAACAACTCCAAGGAGTCTAACAGAGATGTTTCCATTTGAACCAGCTGAGGTTCCATTTCCGTCTCTGCTTTTCATTAGCCATTGCAAATACACTGAGTTTTTCACAAATAACATTGTTTTTCAGTGCTGTAAAGAATAAAGAGAAAATCTGTTTTGTCGCTGCAGTGTGCAATCATTCAGATGGCTTTCATTAACCCTTGCAAAGAGAAAGCAGGTTTTTCAGATACAAAATATTACCATAATTTTTGTCTTTTGTTTGTAGTTCTTGGAAGACTGGCTTGCAACTGTTGCCATCCAGCCTGCTGGTCTCTCTTCAGGTCAACGCTGCGAAAACAAGGTCTTTTCACAGGAGCCGCATGAGTTGCCTCTCCCAGCTACAAAGAGGTCTGACTGTTCCTGTCCTTTTGCCTGTAGATCTGTGTACATGTCGTTTACTGAAGCACTGCAGAGCAACACGTGTGGAAGAGTGGGAATATCAGAAACACGTGTGGCCTTTTCTGTTGCTGGCACACCACAATACTACGTAGGATCTAAGGAAGAGTCTGATGCCCCAGTCCTTAGTCTGGCAAACGTTTGCCAAACCCAGGAAAACAGCCTGAGATCCAGCTGGGGTTGATTGTTGCTCTGGTGAAGATCCAGCTGCAGCTACTTCAGTATAGAAAGGAAATATTGACTTAAAGTCACTGTCCTAGCCTATTTTCAAAACCAGATTTTCAGCTTGGACCTGTGTAAATTAAAGAGAAGCTAAGAGGATGTGACCAATGTCTTGATCAAATAGGGACAGGAAAGGATGAATATGAATAGTGAGTTGCAAACCCCTTTGTCTGAAGTAGTAAAACCTGCCATTTTCAGTTTAATCTCCCCAGGTTTCAACTGTGCTTGGGAATCATCTGGCAGAAGTCCTGCAGCTTTCCCAAAGCCTGCAAGCATGGGGCTAGGAGTACTCCTCACAGGAGCAGGGCTTGCTCCGGGCTTCAGGCATCAGTTTGCAGGCACAGAGAGGGAAGGGAGAGCTCACAATATCCAGTAAACTTGCCTTGTCCTGACTCCTGGCTATAACTGTGCTTCATTTCTGCTAAACAGGATTGCAATTCTGCAAACTCCAGTCTGCCTGGAGCCAGGAACAGAATATTTTGTGGATGTGTATTTTTCTCAGCTCTCTGCCTCTGACAAAAAAGCAAAATCATTCATCTTGATTGACTCAGTGAGTAGTTCTATCACAAGTCCCTTGAGGTTGTATTTATACACAGTGAATTTTTTGTCAGACTTACTAGAAGTATTTTAAAATAATTTATAGTGTGCTTTAATACAAATTCAGCTTCTGCTTATCTCTGTTGGCCCTCTTTGCATGTTTTCGTATGGAAAGGCAGAGTTGTATTTGGTTTAATTTTCATGGAGCAATACATCAAGTCATACCTTTTGCATATGTTGATAGAGTATGTATCTCTATCTGTTGCTCATTTATTATGAACATGGTCCATATATGCTGATAAGATGCTGTGGCTATGGATATAAATTTGGGCAGCTCCTTATCACTTAATTTTTTTTAAATAGCTCTAATTTGTCAGGATCACAGATATTTTTAAAGATTACATTGGAAAAGTAAAATTAGTCATGTACTTCCTGGGAAACATGTCCAAATATTTCCCAAGTTTCCATCAAGTCAGGAACCGGGTGTTAGTTTTGGGTCCTTCTCTTGAGAAAAATATTTTTAGGCCCATTTCTCTAATTATCCCTGTAGAACTGGACCAAACAAGGGCTGGTTATACTTGGACATAGAACCTTTTGCTGATTTTTCTCTATCACAGTAATACAAGTAGAAATTTTGGCCACATACTGCTTTTGGAGTCACTAACACAGCAAGACCAGTTCTGAGCATATATCTGAGGTCTTATTATAATTTTACTTTTTTATACACAGTCTCTCTTATCTGAAGAAGTCAGGGAATGTCTAGACCTTCAGAATAAATGTGAATTTAGAATGGCACAACTGCAGATTTGGAAACCCAGTGCTCCAGGCCTCTGTCATTGCAATGGAAAGCACATTAAGAGAATGTGGGAAATTCTGGTTTTCAATATATCTAAGCAAAAATATTTTCTTTTCTCTCTTAACGACAAAGCTTGGACTTATTCCCAGAATTGACTCTGTGGAGAACTTATGCAGTGAAAAGGATTTAGATGAGTACCAGAAGTATCGCTGTGTTGAAATTGCATCCGAAGTTGGGCCTCACGTCCTGCCCGAAGCATGCGCGCGGCTCATAGTGAGCTTGTCAGCCCGAATTCACAATGGCGCTGTGGGTAAGGACCAGCCTGCACAGGCAGCCCTTTGGGGCTGGTTTTCCCTGGAGTTTCTAGGATATGTTAACTGTAGAGCTCTCAGCCCTCACGGATGTAGAAGTGAAGCTGGTCAGCATGTGGTATGCATGGATGTGCAGGGTACATCCCGCTGAACCCTGTGTGTGCTGCAAACCCCTCTTGGTGGCATGAATCTTGGAGTTCATCAGTCCTGCTGGACTTCATGGAGCAGCATGACGGGGACCATGGCAGTGATTTTGTGTCTTATGAAGAGCATTTGAATCAGATGCCTTTACCATATGGCCAAGGCACTAACTTTCCTACTTTTCTGGCTGCTGTAAAATGACAGAGAAGTTTCTAAGCCCTCTCTCTAAGTGATGTAGGCCAGCTGGATGCCTTGATAAGATTCCAGGCATGATGGCACATAAGTTGATGTACGGGAAGAGGTTCACCAAGAAAATCTTGATGATGTTACAGCAAAAAGGCAGTGGCAGGTGGGGTTTGAAGTTCCTAGGCAACCTCCTGGAGCCACCATGGAAAGTTTAGCTGGGCTTAATGTGTCAGGGAATTTCCCAGGTGTTTGGCCCAGAGAAATGAAGCTTCTCTGCACTTCCAGTAACAGGAGGGGCCTTTCTGGACAACTTTGGTGGCCAGTTCCTTTCAGGGAGTCCAGCAGCAATGTCTCCAAAGTGATAGCATCTGCTTGGATTGGGTGATTTTTAGAAAGATTGATGCCTCACTTTAATATCAGGTGATGAGGTCATGGCTGTGCAACCAGTGAACTCCTCGTTCAGGCTTGGGCTGTGCTAACTCCCCATTAGCCTGATTCCTAAAGTGATGAGATTCTCCCAATGAAATGTGGCACTTTGGTTTTCTAGTGCTTTCCAGAGCATCCTGGGCAAACATCCTCTGTGAGTTAACAGAGCATCTTCACTCAAGAAGTTAGTCCAAGGTGTCCAGAAAGAAACAAACGGTACACAGATGCAGACTAAGTACAGCTTGCAGGTTATGTCCTGTGCTCCAGCTAGATGCAGATTTATAGCAAACCTTTCTAGATTTCAGGATATCTCCATTTGCATGTTCACTTTGCTACTCCCTTTCTGTCCTACCCCAAATGCATGCTGAAGGCAGTGCCTTGAATGTGGCAACTGCAACACTAAGACTTGTGCTGGTGCCTGATATACCATCACCATTTATGCTACACCATCAAATGATTTAAACCATGGCCATCTCCAGGTTAGTGAACCCCTGATAAGACTAATCAAGCTCTTTCCTACCTATTTTAGAGTGTGAAACCTGCAAGCTGATGAGAGTAGTAACACCTCTTGACAACCAAACCTGTTTTGATTTTCTTTCCCCTTACCAGCATGTAAGTGCAATCCCCAAGGATCGCTGAATGCCAACTGTAGTAAACTGGGGGGCCAGTGTCAGTGCAAAGCCAATGTTGTGGGACGCTGCTGTGATACCTGCTCTGCGGGCAGCTACAGCTTTGGCTTCCATGGCTGCTACGGTGAGTGCTTGGCAACCAGCACCGCTACCAGTACCACTAGCTGGCTCTTCACACATACCCCAATTTTTAGGGCTTTGAATCCCGGATTATGTGTGAAGCAATATAAAAAATATTTCCACAAATAATGAATTTCCCATCCCTGCTGCTTGACTGCCTTTGAGCAGTGTCAGTGATGAGATGGCTTGGCAGGAATACTTTAAGGACACAGCTTTGCTTTCGGTGTTTTCCAGCATGTGAGTGCCACCCACAAGGCTCGCTGAGCACGCTGTGCGACCAGGTGACAGGGCAGTGCTCCTGCCGCGGGGAGGTGGATGGCCAGCGCTGCAGCCGGTGCCTGGCTGGGTACTTTGGCTTTCCCCACTGCCGTCCTTGCCCTTGTAACGGCCATGCGGAGCTGTGCGACCCTCTGACCGGAGAGTGCCTCAACTGCCGTGGGTTTACAACTGGAAGCCACTGTGAAAGGTCAGTGGATGGGCAGCGCTGCAAAGCTGCCCCAGACACTTGTGCTGTCCAAAATGCCTATGTAGCTGGGGGCCTATAAAAGCATCAATGACCTTAACAGGAAACACGTACCCAAACCAGGATGAAACTGGGCCTGGCTGCTGAATGTCAGGTACCTATTTCTTTGGCATATGCATGTGAGAATGTGCGTGCAATGCCTGTGGGTGGACTGCAGGCAGGGCATGCACCCAGTATTGCTGTGAGCTCCCTGCAAGAAGGCATTTGAGACATGGAGGCCATGACACCATGTGCTAGGAGACACGCACAAAGCACTGCATGTGGGATAAACTGACTTCTGCCAGCTCTCAAATTGCCAGCTTTCAAATTTAAAATTCAGCACGAGATTAGCCAAGAGGCCAACCTTGTGCTGAATACTCATTTCAATACCTGCAATTACCTCTAAGGAGCTTAAGTAAACATGCCCTGTTTGCTGGTCATCTAAGTTCCATATAACCAGCAAATGACTTTTCCCACATGTTCCAGCTCCATTTAGAACACTGCTCCTCTTTTTTATTCTATACATTGGCAGCAGTATCACAGTTCAACATGGACATCAAAATTAAGTTAGTTTAGTTTAGTTTGGCTGGATTGTACCTTGTCATTCACTTTTAAGAGGATTTCCCCATGAAACCTGTTGAGCTTTTCCTGCAGTCCTTTTAGACAGTACAGTCTTTGGCCTTTGTACTTGTAGGTGGAAAATAGATTAAAAATGGGAGACTGAAACACTTTTTGCCCTGTGGCTATGCAGGATCTCCAGACCCCAGAGGAAGGATAAGCAGATAGCCAAGTTTTTTAGCCTTGCCTGTATACGTAAGGAGAACTGTGTTCCCATTTGCCATAGTAAAGCAGATCAAAGACTGAGGATGCTTCAGAAGCTGCTGCATTGCTCTTGCCACTGCAGGACCACGGGGGGTTGGGATGTGGAGGCAGCATGGTGGGCAGGGTGGCTGAGGCCCCAGGGAGCCCTGAAAGCCCCCCACCGGTCCAGGTAACAGCACAGCCACCAGCACCTTGAAAGAGCCATTACCCCAGGTTTGCAGAACATGTCAGACAGAGCATGGCTCAGTACTTATGTTGCATCTAAAATATGCAGTATTCTCTGAGTGCTCTTAATGAATCACTGTTTTTTTTTGCCTGTGCCAGCACTTTCTAATGTCATGCCAACCACTCTTTGTGTGTCTTTATGGAAATAGATGAATATATGTGCTGATAGGCAAATATACAGAATTTTTACACGGCAGCTTTTAGCTGCCTATGCAGAGCATGTGTGATACGCCATATCATAACCATTTAGATTGCAATATGGCATATCACCATCATCATCATACAGAGTAGGTGAAAGTCTTCGCAAACATTCCTTGAAAGAAAAACATATATCTTTTTCTTTTTGCTTCAGACTTTGAGAATGCAACTCTGATTTTTCATTCTAGAACACCTTTGAAGCTTGATATAACTATACCTATTAATGGAGATAGCATTACAATGACCTGGAATATTAATTTAAATATATACATATAAATTGATTCACCTGCATGGAGCACTTGACATTTTGTCCTGTTTTGTGTCAACTGCTTTGGCAGGTGCATGGATGGCTATTACGGAAATCCTCTGGATGGAGAACCCTGCCGCCCATGCATGTGCCCAGGGGCACCTACAAGCAATAGGTATTTTGCACGTTCCTGTTACCAGGACTCCCAGTCTGCACAGCTAGTCTGTAATTGTCTCGAGGGATATGCAGGTATGAAGCAAAATAACAACTGGTTTTGATACTACTAAAATTAATGTAAGAGAAAAAAATTATCATCTTCCACCCGTCTTGTGTTCAGAAATTACAATGAAGTAATGGTAATGGAAAGCTAAGAAGAGTTAACTCTTCACTCAAGTTTACTGAAATTAGGTGGCTGAGTTCTGACTAGGAAGAATGGGAATTGTGCAGTTAGAGTTTTAAAAAGGGATTCACCTATGTGGATACAGTGAAGCCATTCATTATTCTGATGTCACTCTCTGGAAATCTCCCTTCCAGGCGCACTACATTAACCTGGTGGGGAGGGCGGGGGACAACCGCAGCTGCTCATTACCTCTGAAAAAGAAGCATTGGAAGCCCAAATGGGAAAGAATAGGGCATCAAAAAGAGCTGAGAAGATTTCCTAATCAGAGAAAGTCTTTCTCCATATAGAGAAAACTCTTTGACCTTATGCCCAGAAGTGACTTCTTCGTGGTTCAAATGGTCACTTTAGAAATTGCGGGGATACAAGTGTGGGCTGTGGGCAGCCTCGACCTTAATAAGTTGTAGCTGTGCCCCTGGGAGGAGAAAAGAGATCACTTCGAGGGAGAGGAGGCAAGGAATATGGACTGTGTGTCAATTATCACACCAAGAAGCTGCTGAGGAATCAGAGAGGCAGTATAAAAGCCTGCATTGTGGGAAAGTGAGGTGCTGACGCTTGACATCTTTCCCCGAGTCCATCAAGAGAGTCTGACACTGGCAGATGGGGTCGAGGCTGCCCACACCTGTATCCCTCCCCACAAGAAATGAAGTTTCTATTCTCAGCTGTCTCAAATGCAGATATTTTTGCAGCAAACTGATTCCTCATTTCCTAAGACCTTGTTGATTTAGCTGGAATTCCTGAAGGGAAAGCTGAAGATATTTCCCTTCCCCTGGCCATTAGAAAGATCTTCTGCGATGGAAGAAAAGCCTAATGGGAAGCACTGGTGAAAATTAAACCAATGTTGTCATCTTTACTTAGGCAAGGTTCCTTTATAAGTCAAGAGTGGTTCTGCTTGAGTAATTGCAGTAGGGCCAAAATGATTCATGTTGGTACTCACCCAGGGGACTCCTGTCCTCACAAATCACTGCACTCCTCAGTTTTGGACTTTGTTCCTCCTGCTCCTTTCCAGCAAGACTCTTGGTCACCTTTGTGGCTCTGGTCTCACTTTCTCAGAGATTGAGAAAGGCTCTGGGTCCTGAGGAGAACGGTGAAGGATGTGCTCCTCACGACCCAGAGCCTTTCTCAATCCTTGGCTGAGGTTGAACCAGTGGATGTGGTTCCAGAAACACCAGCCTGCCCGGAAAAGTCTCTGAGACGCAGAGGTAGCACCCAAATCAGGGCAGGCATTGGGATGAAATGCAGAAATAGTTGCAATGCCAGCAACCAAGGACAGAGCATCACAGAGTTCATCTGAACTCCTGGGCACCCCCCACCCTCCAATGCTGCTACTGGAGTGAAGGGCCAAGGAAAATCCTGCAAATATGGTTAACCCTGACTACTGCCATTGAATGGACTTCAACGGAAAAAAATGTTTGAGGGTGTTGCGTGAGGGGGCACCTATTTGCTTTTACTGAAAGGACTTCCTTGGTATAAGCAACTTGGGATAAAGAGGGTGCATTTCCGTCACATTTCAGTGGGGAAAATATAATTTAAACTGATCAGAGGATTAAAGGGTAACGGTCTCAAACAAGTGGATATTTTCCATTGGAAATGTGCATTTGAACAGACAGTCTGAATCTTTTAACAATATTACTGGAAATTACATGTTTCACTTGAATTCCCATCAGCCAGCAATGTTTTTACCTTTCTCTGACAGGCAATCAGTGTGATGAGTGTCCTAGTGGGTTCTACAAAAAATCAAGCAGCTCTGGGCTTGACTGTGCACCGTGTCCCTGCAATAACAACATTGATTTGACAGACCCAGAGTCCTGTAACAGCATCACTGGGGAATGCACCAAGTGTTTACACAACACCCATGGAGCAAACTGCCAGTTCTGCAAACCAGGTTATTTTGGCTCAGCCCTCAATCAAAACTGTCAAAGTAAGTAAGTAACAGCACTGCAACTGTGTTTTACTACCAAGAATTTTTTTTTTTTAATAGGCTATAGGGAGAGGCTAGACCTTGGAGGGAGAACAAAACTAAAGTAGATGAATAGAGCAAAATATAAGAATCGCAAATATATTTCTCTATTTACCAAATATAAATATATCAGTGATACAAATAACTTAATATAGCATCTGTTAAATTCTTTGTCATCCAAGTGTTACTAAATCTCATACTGGATATCCTTTGGAAATACCGATTTGTGAAATGAAAGTGGTTCTCTCTATTAGAAAAATAAATGTGAATTCAGCTTATTCAGGAAGGAATCAAAAGTAAAGGAATCAAAGATAATTGTTTCTCCATGTTGCTGGCTGATGCCAACTAAGCAATGCTCAGTTAACCAGATGATCCCTTGCTGAATTTCCTGCCTTACTGCTTGTTTTCATTAAGTGGCCACAGTGAGGGCATTCAGGCAATTTAATAAATTCCATGAGAATACGTCAGTAACTCAGCACTTTGAACAGAAAGGCAGGAGTGTAAGGAGAAGCAAGGCACAAGCCCCTTAGCCCCTTCCCAATTTTTCTCAATAATAATTTTCACAAATGTGCCTGATTGAGGATTTAATTTCTATGGCCAAGATAATTATAAGTGTAGTCAAGAAACTGCTTTTCTGAGAATCTCTAAAATACAGTCCAAGCCCATCCCTTGTTCATTCTTGGAAGATGTCTGTTAGAAATGGTTAAGCAAGAACTTTTGGCTCCTCACAAGGAAGGCTTCTTATCTTAATTGGCTTACTGGGGATTCCCACGCTGGATAATGCCTGCTGTAAATCAGCTTCTCCTTACTCAACATATTTAACATTGCATTCTAATAAGATTCAAAATTCACTGAGCCTTCATTTTTTTGTGCGTGTATTAAAAGTGTTGAACATTGACAGTAAGTTTTCTCAAAGCCATATAGAAGTTACTATAGAAGGACAGGTAGTGTGTATGAGATTAAACATGTTCAAGGTCACTAGAAGTAAATCTACAGCCTGGGCTTTGTATCCAGCTCTGATTGTCCATCAGCTGCCTGTATTACTGTCTGCTGGAGTAATTGTCCTTCTTTTTCCAGGCTGCACGTGCAATCCGGCAGGTGTTCACCCTGCCATGTGCCCAGGGGGGAACACAGCCTGCCTGTGTGACCCAGCCACAGGAGCTTGTCCTTGCCTGCCCAATGTGCTGGGTGCCACGTGTGACCAGTGTGCCTCTGGCTACTGGGACCTGGCTAGTGGAAAAGGATGTCAGACCTGTGACTGTGATCCAAAAAACTCCCAAAGCAACCAGTGCAACCAGGCAAGAAAATTACTCTGCTTTCCAGGAACAGGGTGCTGGTGTTTTGACATGGTGAAGTGGGGACCCTCTTATAAATGAGGATTGTTTTTTTGTCATACGCTCTGAAATGAAAAAATTCTTCTGAAGTTTGCAATCACACTGTGAGTTATTAAATCTAAAGTGCTGTTCTGATAATGTGACTTCGCTGGTAAGCAATTTCTCTTTGCCTGTTGTTTCTTTGTCAAGTGGATCTTAGAAATACTTTGTAAAAAGATGTCACAGGAAAAAACTGCCTGATAAGTATGCACATGGAGAAGAAGAAAATTCAAGCTTGGACCCAAGAGCCTTATGAGTATCTTTTAAATGTTTATTTTCATAAAGTAGCAGCTGTGGCTATTATATTAATCATGCCTCATCTCCTGGACTGTTAGAGTACCTTTTCTCATCTTTAATTTCTGTGCACATTTTAGGGCTAGAATAAAAAAAATTAAACAGCTTTTCAGAACAGAGAGGTGAAATTGTGGTCCCATGGAGTCAACAGCAACTTTGCTATTGACTTCAGAGAACCAGGAGCTTATCCTAAGGTCTTGCTGATGTGTTTGCACATTTTTCTTTCAATATGCTCTCTGTTTGTTCTAGTTTATTTAGTAGATTTCTTATTTTTTATAGAAAATTTAGTTCTTGACCTCAAAGAACTACTAGTAGTTATCAAAGCTGTAATTCCCTGGAGTTTAATTTAATAGCTGAATTACAAAATAATTTTTTCTAGGGCAATGTGCATAATATACCTCCGGGGTTTTCAGTTACAATTGATACATTGTGTAGTTTAAAGTTGAAATGTTGAGTACTTTGATTTAGCAAAAATAAAAAATTAGTCTGTTTTGCAAAGGAAAAGAATCCTCTCAGATTACAGTCAGAGGATGAATAGACAGCATCAGTAGACCGGATCATACAAAATCTCTGACATGAGTAAAGTAAAGCCATTTCTCTGACTGCATTTTGTTTTCAGAACCTTCAGGAGGAAGATAGGAAAGGTGGGCCAATACTGTATAAACCATGGTGTTCAAAGACTGTGGGCAGTGTTGCTGCTGTCCCTGTATAGCTGAAATAATGTATATCCAGCCCTATGGCTCTGCTGGAAGTTAGTAAATCCTAACTGTCTTTACAGCTTACAGGCCAATGTCCATGCAAGCCAGGTTACAGTGGAAGGTTCTGTAATGAATGTGAGGAAAACTACTTTGGCAATCCCCAAATACAGTGCGTTTGTAAGTATTATTAAGTGGGACAACTGGATTAGAAACTGCCTCAGCATAAAGGTTTACCTTTTATATTCACAGGACATACAAGGAGAGAAACAGCCTTTCATATGCTTGTGTGTATGAGATAGACAAGTGTTTATATTATTTATCTATATTGTTATTTCAATGGCTAAGATGGAAGTCAGAGACAAAGAGCCATTACTGTACAGTCCACCTTGCTCTAACGCAAACACTGGTTTGCTTTTGTTATCTTGAAATGCACCTTTTGCATGCATTAATCCCCCAGAAAAGGAAAAATTGGATGTAACCTGCTGTTCCTTTCTTGCAGCATGTGAGTGTAACCTGGAGGGGACCCGCCAGCCCACGTGTGACAAAGCCACCGGTGCATGTAAATGCCGTGCTGGTGTCACTGGCCGGCTCTGCGACCAATGTGGCCGTGGATTTGAGAAGGACTTTCCCTCCTGCCCTCAGTGTCATCTTTGTTTTGATCAGTGGGACACTGAAATTGCTGCTCTTGCTCAGACTGTGCAGGGGTTAATGAGGTTTGCAGCAAAGCTGGAAGATAACAGAGGACGGATGCCCAGCTGTGACATGCTCTTCAAAGCCTTTGAAGATGCCATTTCTGAAACTGAACGAGTTTTGAGACATCCTGTCCTTTCACTGGAGACCCTTACAGGCGTCAAGGATTTTCAGGGCTACCTTCAGTAAGGGCTAGGCTGCTCCTGAAAAAATCCCTTGGCTGAGAAACTGTCTTCCCCCAGACTCCCCCAGCCACCCCTACAAATCAAGTCCCACTTCTGATCAGCACACAGATGCTGGACTACTAAGTCACTGTTTTCACTAGATCTGTGAACAAAATAATTCTTAATACATGCCTAACCCATACAGACACATACTTAAATGCTGGAATTTTCCAGTTCATACTAAGGGTTTTCTAAATAAGCCATTACAATTAAATGTTTCTTCTTATTTATAAATGTATGTCTTGCCCTCTAAAATATTGTGTAACTCAGTTCTAGTTTAAGAATAATCTGGTCTGACTTCTGCATAACTGTCTTTTCCTCTTCAGACAAAAAGTTGCACAGATGGATCCCCTTCCCAGTCTGCTCTATGAGTTTCCTGACCTTAACAAGAACATAGAAGATATTGGAGAAGAAGCCAACCTAGTGTTTGAACTTCTACAACAGAAAATACATCTGCATCAAAGTTTTCATTACTTGAACTTCAAAGGTAAGCCAGCAATGAATTAAAATGGGTGGACATTTTCCCTGAAATTTTGGAATGTTTTCTCATCATTAAACTATACAACATTTCAAAGATCCCTAGATTTTAGCTTCCTATGGTAGCACAAAAATGTTGACACTAACAACATTTTATACCAACTTTCCAAATTCTCTTTTATCGTAAAATGCGGTGATTTCCAGCATCCCAAATTTCAGATGCATGTGCCAGGGTCACATCAGTCAGAATTCTCATGAATCCAAATACTTATATCAGGATATAAAAGTCACATGGTTTCACAGTACAGACTCACAGACCATGCGGTAGAACAGCAAAGGATTTTCCCCTCATGTTTGACTCCTCTTGCTCATAGGAATACTTAAAGAATCTTGTACAGGAATGGTTTGTTTAATTAAAGCATGGTGTCATAGTGCAGCTTCTTAGTGTTCCTATGGGAAAATACTTGACTTTATGTGGTACAGAAGTAGCTTTCCATCATCAAAAAATGTGAAAGCAGAACTGAGCTCCTTAGCATTTTTGAAAGAATTACACTCTCTGTGCTTGAACTAAGTATAGTCTCCATCAGCTGCAATAGCTGTAATGATGATGTCCCAGACTGGTTTCTGGAGAAAAATGGGGATGTATCAGGCAGGGATCTTGAACAGAAGCTAGCCCACCCACAATGGCAGGAGATGGTCAGCAGAATCCTCTCCGAAGACATGGCTGCCAAGGTATGAAGCCTCAGAAGACAGGGTGCCCACCACAGAAGACACAAGCTACAAGCAATGCACTCCCACTTACAGTTCCTCTGTGTTTTGTTCAGGCAAGGAAAACTTGGCCTAGACAAGATTGAAAAAAAAAAAAAAAAAGAAGAAGAAGGAAAAGTCAAAAAAATGCAAAATGGAGAGAATGGAAGAGAGGAAAAAAAAAAAACAACTAAGATTTAGGGCTCCTGTGCCCTGTTGTATTTGGCAGCTCCTCCAAGGCAGCCCCTCGGCTCAGGTCCCTGTGCAAGCAGCCAGCACAGCTCTCCCAGGCTCCACTTCCCAGTTCAGCTGAGCCTTGTGTAGACTGAGAAAGGCAGAAAGGCAAAGAAACAATAAATCCCAGGGAGGTCAGTGGACGCAGAGCTAAAGCATCTGTGGTGCTCTCTGGTCACATTCCAAACCCACTTCATCTTTTGGCCTCTGGAGACAGATAAACAGCCCTATAAAAAGCACATGGGAGTGTGGTGAGGGAAAGACCTTGAATTGAAGCTGAATTTCCTATCAGGGCCACAAATATTAATTGGTTCTGCTACCAAGCATCTAATAACACAAAAATAACATTTTCCTCAATATAACCAGTTTTTCTGATACCCAGGAGAGAAACTGACTCCTCACTCCATCTTCCTTTCAGACCAGCAACACAACCTATAACTGGCTCTATCTGCTTTTTCCTCTCTTTTTTGCTGGGGTAGAGCGGAATATGGTCACATACAGCATCTGAGGCACATTTGGCTCTTGTGCCCTAGACACACCCAGAGAATGATGTCCTGCATATGTCCCTTTGCCGAGGATCAGGAGTTGGAGTCTTCCTCAAAGGCACACATGCAGCTAGTTGACCGGGAAACATCAGTATCTAATGATGAATTAAAACCATTGGAAAAACCAAGACACAAGTGTCCTTAAAAGAATGTTTGCAGTCTATGACATCTCATTAAATTATGGCTTTCCAGCCTTGGCCCCTGGCTCTGCAGCCGCTGTGGTACAGTAATGCAGTGAGAGCAGCTTCCTAGGCTGTAAATCAAGCCTGGGCTAAGGCACTGTGTTCAGTGTAAAGGAACTTAGAATCTCTACAGCTCCATCACAAACCAAATGTGGAAAATGCATTTAGGCCACTTAATGGAGAGCTGAACCACTGTGAAATATTCCTGCATGGAACTGTTGCACCGAAAAAAGTCTCTGGCTTAGATGTGGAGTTACAGCAGTCTCTTGCCAGGTGGTTTGTATTAGGAACTAACTTTAAACTGTATATTGTTTCCAAGAATTACAAGATAAATAAATAGTCCTGGTTCCACATGATAACTAAACACTGTTCAGCTTCAATCAAAGCACAGCCAAGGGCTTTAGAGCCTGAATCAAAACACACAGGACTTGAGTGTCTTGTCTTTGACTGCAACTAGTAATTGAGTCAGTTACCAGCACAAAGAGAGATGTTAATCAGAGACCTCTAACACTTTGTCACTGCTGACACATCACTTCTGGCTCTGCATATATTTCTGCCTAGGAATGTGGGGACAAATTTGGGTTCTCTGGAGATCTGGGAAACCTCAACAGCAGCAGTAGCAGCTTTAAATTATGTGTGTTGCAAAAGGCCTGAATCCTTTGTCTTGGGCAATTAGTCTGCAAAAAATATAATATTCTCCAACCCTTTTAAAGCTACTTAAGGAAAAGCTTTCACTAACCAAACAAGACTCTTGTTGGAAAGCCTTTTTTGCCTGACCTATGAGCTTATTGTGGAAGTGCATTTTTTTTAATGCATCAGTCCTGAAACTGGATTTTCCAGAGACAAAAAAGCCCTCATATATTCTAATTTATAATCTAAATTTTGCTCTCAGTTTAGCAGACTGCTTAACTCTTTGGTGCTATGCTGAACAGAAAGGACAGATGCTTTCTTGACTCACAATCAGGGAGCTGATAATTTCATGACAACTGGCAGAAACTGTTTTCCTGCCTAAACTTCAAAACATCGTAAATGTCAGGAGCTTTTATCAAATCAACAATGGTGGCAATGCATGAGCTACTGATGAATGCAGATCAGTAGCAGTTAGTGTCAATAATGGGATCTCCCTCATACTTTTGTCTATTCTGTTGGCTTCTCAAATACCTTGGCATCCTATGGATGATGCAGGATCCACCATAATTTCATCTAGTTTAGCAGGTTTTATGAGCATCAATAACTATTTCTTTGTGGCAACTGGATAAGTAAAGGATTAAAAAGCTTGGCTGAGGAAATGACAGTTGCTGTCCTTCCCTGCTGTCCCAAATCAAACACCAGTGAATCACCTGTCACTCACCAATTGTCCAGAATTCAAGTAAATGCACAAACTCAATGCAAACAAATGGTTGGTACTAAATCCTATTTCTGTTGGTACAGAGGCCATTGGCAACATTAGCAAACACTTCGAAGTATCATTGCTGGCAGAACAGAAGACCAGGGAGATAATCCCTATTGTAAGATACCCAGAGTACACCAGGAACCACACACTTGCTATGTTGGACCATCAGATCTTAAAAGAATGCAATGTGCTGCAACAGCTCAGAATGATCAAAAGCCCTGACATCCAAAACTTGAATGAAAAGGTAGGTACTGTGGATTTTGAAGGAAAGCTATAGAAAAATCTCTCTTTTTTTTTTTTTTTTTGAATATTGTAGTAGGTTGGGTTTTTTTTTAAAGGGTGCTTACATGCATTTTTAAGTCTGGAAAATGGCACTTCCTTGCCACAGCCATGCAGTCACATCAAAAACAGCTGCACTTCTCAGCTGTAGTTATTTCCAACTTTCTGGAAGCCATTGTTCCCAGGGCAGACCTAGCACAAGGAACTGTTTAAGTACTCTCTAGTCTCAAGAGGACATCAGAGTAATTTCAGAAAGATTAACCCAAACCTCTTCCATGAGTAACTTAAGCCAAGCAGGGACTTTGTCCTGGAGTGTATGGGGAGTGCTCACATATCCTTTGTGTCACCTACAGGGAAAAAGGGATCTCTGTTCTTCTGCAGGGCAGCAATGAATACCTGATAGTACCAATTCATGACAATTCTGGAAGAGATCATCCACCTAAGCCTTCAGGTTTCCACATCTGTTTCAAAATATATGGAGGGCTAGACAGGCACCTTGTCCTGTTAGAGGTCACCTGGATGCTTTAGAAGTCATTGACCCGTGGGCTGGATATAGTTAGGGAATGGTGTCAGCCCTTTTGCTAAAGAAGAGTGATGTAAAGGTCTTAGTGCAACACATGGAGCCTAACACATGGCTCCTGCAAGGATGCTCAAAGCCATGGGCTGCCATTGCATCCTTCAAGTCAGGGGAGAGGGACCTGTAACTGGCAGTGATACCCATCTATAGAGACCAGATGCTGTATCTTAGGGAAAATCCCATCCTATATTCAATGTTCATATGATGCCAAACATCTTCCTTCCCTCAGGAATGTACCTCAGGCCCCCAGAGGAGTCCTGACATAAGCATCTTCCTTATTGCAGATCTGTGGTGTGCCAGGAGATCAGCCATGTGCCACAGCAGCCTGTGGGGGAGCTTTGTGCCAGGACAGTCATGGACTAAGGCAGTGTGGTGGCCCAGACTGCACTGGAGCTCTTCCTCTCTCCTCTGAGGTCTTCAGGAAAGCTGAGGAGACTGCTATGTTGCTAAATAACTTGACTACTCAGCTACAGGAACCTGGGAATCAGGTGCTGTATATCAAACCTACATTTGTTCAGTGAAATGGATGGAGGATGAGATTTGGGAGGTTGCAAATCTACAAAAATTCACCTGCTCTTTGGACAAAGACATAGTGATGGACTCTGTCCAAACATCACAGACCTATCATGTTTCAGTACCAGGTGCCAGCCCCACCAAGAGACCAGCTTTATCTAGGTCTTCTTCCCCACAGCTGCTAAGATCTCAAAAGTCATGGTGCCCTGTGTCTATGGGAGTGGGTGGTTTCAGGCTAGCATTGTCTATATTTTTACTGGGAAAGATTCAAATGGCACCATTTGTCAGTAGCCTGACATGCTTATTGCAATGGGATTAGTGCTGTGCATGGTGTTAAGCTCTATCTATACTACTTCTTACTACCCTTATGTTTGCCAATAAATAACTTCTGAAAATAATTTCAAGATGAAGCTTTTCTGCCCCCAGTGATGTTTAGGAAGGCATCAATTAGTCGACGGTACTGCACAGTAGCAATGAAAAATAATGCAAGCAAAGTGTGGCCAATGCAACATATGCCAAGGAAACAAAAAAGACAAATCCCAAAACACCAGTAAAGAGTTTGTTGTTATTAACAGTCAGAGATGATGCATATTACAGTTATAGGCAAAACACATTTTCCAGCAGAAATTACATTCTGCTGTGGCTTTGTCCTGTCCCTGCAGGATGTCTGGGCATCCATTTCCTCTTTTTGAAATGCACACAATACTGCATCCCAGCCAGCCAGCGGGCTTGGAAATGAGCAATTGGGGCACCGCCCCGGGGCCCCAGGACACGGAGCAGCGGCAGCCAAAGTTATCTGCCGAGCTGGGGAGCGCCAGCCGGGCTGCCAGGACATCGCCTTTGGTGCGCACAAGCCTCAGGCAGCTCCGTGATAATATGAGTGAACTATTTGGAGACATTTCAGAAATAAAAACATCAGTATTTTTCTTATTGCATGCGGAAAGACCAAATCTCTTCCCTATGCAGACCAGACATAGCCGGGCCATTCCTTAAGGCAAAGCCCCTACCAAAGTAAAATACTGTTGGAATTTGATCATTAATCTAAGTTCTCATTTAAATTATCAATAATACTAATTTAGTGGCAAAATGTAAATTTTAAAGACCAGCCTTGAACTCTACCTTCCTTGTGTCCTCTTTAAGTGTTTTTTAACAGTAAGTCCAATATGAAATGACAAATGAAATTACGTTTTCTGTAATCAGATCTGAATCTGGTAAGATCTGCTTAGATCTGAATCTGATCACTGCAAGCTACAGTACTGCAATAACTGTCAGTACTCTTGTTTAGAAACAGAAGGGGGCTGTGGTTTAGCAGTGCTTGCAGCCAGAAAAAAATGCTTGATTCAGGCTTTTTTGGAGGCCAGATGAAGGCAAAGATGTAGCAGCTTCTGGAGTTCCCCAAAGGGGTCTCCTACTACTTTTCAAAGCCACATCAAGTGGTTCCAGCCGAGGCTTGGATCAAAAGTAACTTTGTGTCAGAGCTCAACTCGTGAAGCAATACTAGATAACCTCCAGAAAATGGCACTGCTATTTCAAATAATATTTCCAGGTTGAAAGCATTAGAAAAATGGCGGAAGACAGCAAACTGAAAGGCTCACAAATTAAAGGGCAACTGGAGACAGCAAAGAATCAGATTGAAGTTGATGGAGGGATCACTAAGGAATTCATCCAAAAAGTGAAAGACTTCTTGTTAGGTAAATATGCAATGTTCTTTTTGATTAATTTTTTATATATATATTCCAATATAATACAGCATAATAGACAGCCACATGATCTAGCTGTGTATGCATGAAATTTCTTGTCTACCTCCTGAGCTATGCAAACTTTTTCAATCCCTTTTTCTAGTGCTTCTTTCTCCCAGGTGACAGTACTTTGTGTCAATTTTACAATATATCTGTTACATTCTGATTATCATCTTCTATTACTGTGTTTAATTTGAAGCATGCAAGTAACTCCCTGTGTTCCTGGTTAATCTGAGTAAAAGACTACTAAAATAGTTTCATACAATATATAATGGCCAGGCATGTCCAATGCATCCTCAAATTGTTATTCCACCCCCTTCTTCCAGGCCCATAAATAGAGGCTCTCCGTAGGGAGCGTGGGAATTGGGACACATACTGCTCCATCGTCTCCATAAAGCTGTAACTCAAGGAATCAAAGGATTCTGGTAGAACTTCACAGCTCTCATTAAAAAAATAACAAAACAACCGTATATACCCTAAAAATTTTCCACTCTTGTGATTGCAGAAAAATGCTGTAGGAAACAGATCCCAAATTTTTTTACCAGATGCACATCAAAGGGTTCAAATGTGGCAGGATTTTCTTTAATCTCTTCAATGTAGCTGATCTCATAAATTTCTATGGATTGCACGTTGGCATACTTCTGGCATTCCTACCTCTACATCCAAATGGGAATGAGGGTAGAGGACAGAGGATTTCTTTTGTTCAAAACCATTTATATCATGTTATTGAATTGGAAGATTTAGGTGCATTTTATTCCTTAAGAGTCTCAGAATTTTATTTTATAGCCACTGAAAATTCCCTCTTTTGCTCTTCTTTTGTTTCTTAGTAGACCTACAGTATTTACTAACAAATATAAAAGCATTTTTTCAAATCTTTGTTTTCTTAATTGAAGTTTAAGAACAGGAACAGCTGAGAAGCATACGATTACATTAAATCTGCTGTACTTGATGTTGATGTGAATGGTGATTTTTGGATGAATATATTTCTACAGGAAACAGCTCTCAGGACTGCACTACTGTTTGCACACTAAATGTCTTCTATTTAATTCTTGCTGACTTACTCTAGAGATTAACACAAACATTTAATATGTCTCAACTGTTTCATCACACAAGGTCTTGCCTATAAATGGAAATGAGCAGAAAACAGAACTGATGATGTGACTTTACAAGGCATTGACTACTCTCACAGTGTGTGCCTCTGCCTCTTAGCAAAGAACTAGGACAAGCACATTTGTAATGGGAATTGTCAAAATATGTTTTTTTCTATTGTAAATTCCCATTCTATCCATGTCTGACCCAGGTTCCGTCTGCAGCTTAGCCTTTCTCATTAACCAGTGAAGGAACCACTTTCTCAATATTGTGGCAACTCCGGGGAAGGGATTACACCCAGTGGCCAGCTTGGAAAGCTCCATTCACACCCCAGCCTCGCCAGCACCTCTTTGATCTGTGGGCCAAGGGAGAAATGGACTCTGACACATCTAGCTGTGCTGGGCACTGGTTTGAAACCCTCCACGGGCTCTGTCCTACATCAGAATTTTAATAACTCAGTTCAAAGTGGGTTCAAATCCTCATTTTAGCCAGTTCTGACAGCACTAACAGCAGTACCTGGAAGCATAATATTAAATTACAAAATGTTGGAGATAATTCTCTTACTACCTTGCTGTGCCTGTCAACTTGGTTCTCCCACATAACTCAAAGGGTAGGCAGCCATAATGACCGTTTACTGGGAGGAAAGAGCTACTTCAGGATACTCTCAGCTCCATTTCTGTTGCAGATGAGAGCGCACCTCCCGAAGACATTGAGAAGGTGGCAAATTATGTTCTGCAAATAAACCTTCCCTTGACTTCACAAGAGCTCACAGGCATGCTTGGCAAAATCAAAAGCATTATGAACCACTGTGAGAAGTACAAACTGAATAATAAGAGAAGCAAAGAAAGGCAGGACACTCAGACACTGCTGGTGGAGGCACAAGAAGCCGAGTAAGTAGAGTATTCTCATACTGATGTGCCAATCCAGCTGGGGTGGCACTGTGCCCTGCTGGGACTGCTCCATACCTCTGGCAGTATCCTAGTAACACTGGAGAGAGAGTTCAGATGGAGATTTCACCTTACGTTTTCCACAGGGCCTCTCCAGCAGGAAGGAGCCATCGCCGCTCAGGCTGCAGGAGCCAACACACTGAAAGGAAGCAGCTCCTGACAGCTCTTGGCTCCTCTGCCTGCTGAATCAGAGAGGCCAAATCAGCTACTTACTTCCACCTTGGACCTGGTGGAGCATTACATCTGGCTCACTGGGTGGTTTGAATAAGGGTGAGAAAGAACCAACAAGAGAAAAAACATGTTCACCCATGAGTCTTCCCCACTAGCAGTGCACCTCCAGGCAGCCAGCAGCATCCAACTTCACCTTGAGTGCAGCAGCTCAGGTGCTCCCACACAAAGTCCTTTTCTGAGGTTTTGCTTTACCAATATACCACAATTTTAATGGTTGTTGTTGAACTTGAGGAAACATTCCTGCATGTCAGCATGGGTGCATTTGAAACATGTTCTTGCTTTGGTCACCACACCACGATACTACACACACTTCTTTTTTTCTATTTTAGCAAAGCAGCTAAAGCTCTTCTGCCTGTGGATGAAATTAATAATAAACTAAAAAATGTTGTGAAGTCCCAAGGACATTCCAAAAACACCATCATAAAGCTAAATGAAGAGATACAAGGCATCAGAAGACAAATCTCTCAGGTATCTTGCTGTAAATGTTTTAATTTGTTTGCTGTATTTATTAGAAAGAGATACTTTATTTTGAAGTTTCCTTAACATAAACTTAAATAAATAAAACCAGAATGTGGCACAGATATGACACCGAATCCATACTGCTTAAAGGTCTCTTAATCTATTGACTATGCCCTTCATTACCACGCTCTGCAAGCTGGATGGACGTTGCATAAGAAATCACAGCCTTCGATTGCTCTGTTTTAGGCTGAGAACCAAGTGAACAAGACAAACAATAAACTAAATGACTTGTCAGCCAAGCAGACTGAGATGGAAGATGAAAGTGCCACATGGCAGGCAAAAATGCTGATGAACAAGAATCAAGCTACAAAGGCAAGAGCAGAGGCAGAAGCAGCGCACAAGCAAGCTGAGAATATTGATAATGTAAGCCCTTCTGTCACGTGTTAAGGGAAAACAATTCCTCCATGTTTAATAGTAATTTTACTTCAGAAGCATTGCCCTGCTGTCTTCAAAACTGTTAACATTTTCCTTATGCCATGCAGTGTAAAGTGCCACAGGTTAAGAAGAATTTGTGTTTTATTTTAAGGTTTCTGGCACCTGTTTGCTTGAATGAAAGAAAACATACACATTTCTCTGGCTACTCTATGACATTTTTTCTTGCACTGTGTATAAGACTTGTAGTCACCATGGGCACCAGTAAACACAACAGAACAAATCACAAAACCAGATATTAAAATACATGAGTGATGGAAGCAGCCTGATCATTCATCCTGTGCTGTTCTTCTTCAGAGAAAACTGCTGTGGGAGTTACTTGGAGTTTTTGGTTGGCTTGGTGCTTTCCAGTAGCTCAGTTTTTTGAAAATGCAGCTAGATATTTGCTACAAAGGCAAGAACCAAGTGTCCACAGTACATGCTTAAAACATGGCCATACTTCCAAGTTACAAGAACTCTACGCAAAATCTAAACAGCAGCCTCAACAGCAACCTAGATCAGCAGAGAACGGATCAGCCAGTAAATATTACTACAATCAAAAACGTGAAAACCCCAATGTTGCTACAGATAATTCATTAAATTTGAATTAAGCCTTACAGTAAAATGAAATTCACAGAAAAGCCCTATCAAAAGAAGTAAAAACAGCATAAACTTTAAATATCTTAATAATATTTTCTTTATATCCTTGCCCTTCCCTCTCCTCTAGATTACTCCACTGGCAGTTTGTTTTAATTGATTTCTAATCTGTTTTGCAAAGCATTTTTCAATGTCTACAAACTAAGGATGTATTTTTTACTATTTAAGAGAATGAGAAATCTAAACTTTGGTTCAAAGAGGATGTTAAACAGAAGTATTAAAACTTCCTTCCGTACACCAGATTAATTATGAGATGCTCTTAAACTAAGTAATGGCATTTTGTTACAGGAATTTGCTGACATTAAAAGAAAGTACACCATTCTTCAAGAAAAGCTAAAAACCCAAGGACCTCCAAAAGCAACACTAGAAAAAGTGAAGCAGTTGAAAGAAGAAGCAGAAAAACTGGCTGAAGAGACTGAAAAGAAGATAAAAAGAATAACAGGTGATGTTCTCACTACCACAGTGAGTGGTAAACACTGTGACAGTCATGAATTCAAGTCCCTGCCCACAGACACCAATACACTAGTTTCATCCCAAATTAGGTTTAAAACAATTTATGTGGAGAAAATCTCTGCGTGAAGCTACTTGTTTTAAAAGCAGTTGAATTGATTTGGCTTATGTACTTTTTCTGACATAAATAGATTGCTATAAGCAAAGTTTAAGAATTGTCCACACAGGGACTTGCTGTAATTTTCTTCAGTTTAAAAACAGGGCAAGTGCAAAATCTGCATAGAACCTGGCTGCAGGTTTAGCTGGAGGCCCTGATTTATGCAGTGGCTTTGGGCACTTGGACCTTCAATCCTTCCTCTATGCTCTGTCTTCCTGTGCACCACCCAGGTCAGGGCTTGTGTGATAGAGCTGTAGGGCAGCTGTTTTCCATCAGCCCATACTCGTTCCCCTTCAGACATCATCTCTGAGCAATGGCAGAACCAACGAGGTACAATTACCAGCTGGAGACTGAGGCTGATGTGCCCTGAATCTGTGGGGCCATGACTGTCAGGCAGAGGGGCCACAGGCAGTGGAGATCGTGGCTGCTGTGGCCGTACCAGCACCGCTTGTCACATGGGCCCTCGCGTAGGCTTAGAGGGTCACCAAAAAGGAAGAGCACATCTCATGCTCCTGCACACAGGGAACATAATTCTCCTTGTAGTGAAGGTCTGGGCATTCCTACTGGGAATCCTTAGACCTAGGATCCTGCCAGGCTCAACATCCGTAAATACCACGTAACATCAGCAAAACTGAAGCTGAAACTCTCTCCCAGGAGAAAACTCTTCAGGACAGGATCCAAATAAATATTTTGAGCACATACGTTGAGGAAAGGCATTAAGAGCATCCGAGTCATTCCAAAAGCCCAAATGATAAGGGCATTAAAAACAGGCAGTGAATACTGTGGATTTAACTCATTACCAATATGCTTACATTGGTGTAGCTTCATGGGAACCAGCAGAAAACAGTTACACAAGTGAGGGAGACCTAAGCCCATCACACCCAAATTGTCTAGGCTTTACATGTATCAGTGGACACGCTGTTTCTCTAAGCGTTTCCATTTAAACCAAGTCCTTTAAGAGTTCCATGTCCTGCCCCATCCTAGCTGATGGACAAAAGCACATGCTGAGAAATTAATTTCTTCAAGGCTGTCATGCTCCTCTTGCTATCCAGAAGCCAGAGTTTTCCCTCCAGTTGCATATATAACATTCCTCATTTGAAATGGGCTTATTGCCTCTAAAACTTCTGGGAAAAGAAATGCTGCTAATCCCTGGATTTTACTAACACAACAAATGTGAGCATCATTGCATGTGTCTGCTCTTCCAGATTTGGAGAAGAGACTTCAGAAACTGAATCAAACCAAACAAGATAAGGCAGAGCAACTGAGGCAACTAGAGGAACAAGTGATAGTCATTAAAAATGAAATCATGGAGCAGGAAAGCAAGTATGCAACATGCAAGAGTTAGGATCTGAACAGACTATCAGGTAAAATGCAATTGAAGTCACCATGGTTACCATGTCCTGAGCATCGTGGTAGAGGACACTGTCCTCTGGAAATACATCTGAAGTGGCCTATAGAATTTTGGCACAGTGAATAATGTAATTTTCTCTTTTTTTCTTTTTCTTCTTTTGTTCAGATGAGTTTATATGGAAATAGAAAATACTTTTAATAAATGATCTGATTTAGTAACCAGATGTCGTCTTTGAGGGAGCTCTCCAATACACTCCTGCACACAGTCTGGGGCTTCTTGAGGGGTTGGAAATGCAAAAGGAGGATTGCTCAGAGAGTAATCAAAGACAGACTCCCAACACCCTATATCTTCTGCCAAACCCTAAATAATGCGGCTGTGCCACGACCCTGCACGGGGCTGCCCAGACCCGGATGGGGCGATGCAGATGAAACCCTGCGAGCTCCGGCAGCCACCCCTGCTGACAATCAGCAGCATCCCCAGGCACTGTCACTGCTCCAACCCCATCTCTTCACAGAGACAGAGCGGGGGGTGCACCAGGAACCTTGACCCTGTGAGGTTCCCGCTGTGTTCACTGAAAATGCGACGGGCAGCACCTCCATGCAGCGCGGGGCCATGAGCGGTGGGCGGCAGAGCCGATTCCCCAGCGCCCACTGGATGGCAGTGCTCAGATGCTTAACGCCGAAAGCAACTTAAAATCTTTTCTCTGGCAATGGCGCTCCTGCAATGCCTGTTTTTCTTATGCTTGTAAGGGGTTTCACACATTTTTCATTAATGCAACCAACAACTGGAGAATAACTCCAGCTCTTAGGTTTATGCAGTGAGTCTACAGAGCCAGAAATGTTTAAAACCAGTTTATCCAACTCTTCTCCCACATGCAGCACTTCACAGAAGTCAGGGTTCACTCAGCAGTTTCTTGTAGCTGCAAAGAACACGTGAATTGGCCTAAATTTTAGTCTGTAACTCCTTTTTTAAAAAAATATAAAGAAGGAAACTGCGGCTAAGCAAATGTTATAAAAGTGCCAGAGTTTTAAAAAGACTGAAGGGAGCTATGCATCACTTTCAAAATCCTGCCCTTGGTATAGATACTCCTGCAGGACACAGAGCAGACTAATGATGGGTCTGCTCAGTTAAAACCCTCAGTTAAAACCAGTCGTGTCATTCCTGACTGGACTGTCCCACAGCGAGGGACTTCATTCAGCACGGTGCTGCTTCAGAGCTCGGATGCAGCCCAGATCACATCTGTAAAACGAGGAATGCTCTGCGGGAACACAGGGCTCTTAACATTTACCCATGCCAGCAGCACCCGTAAAACAATCCTTATCGATCCAACGGAGATAAACGCTGCATAGTTATCACCCTGTGTTTACAAGAGCTAAAGTAGCATTGGTATGCGCTGGGGGCTTGGGTGGGAATTGCTGGCAGATGAGATTTCAGAGATACTCCTCTAACTCAAACCAGCTGTGCTCCAGGGCAATGTGTAACATGCATTACACCGTGACACATTCTATTGTGAAAATAATGGAACCAAATTATAATTTTGATATAATCTAACAAAGCCACCTGAATGCAGGAATGCATGTAATTTGTGGTTAGCATTTTCTGAATTTTAGCACTTTAAAAACATCATCTATGAGGTGTGAGGCTTCTTTCTAAATTACTAGGCTGTAATCAGATGATTGTATTTAGACTGACTGACACAATGAAATCGACATAATGAAATCGAATATTTCTGTTTTACTTGGAGTACACACCAAGCTGCTCACATGAGAGTCTCCAGGTAACAAAGGATTTTCTGCAGGTGACAAAGGATTTTCTGCAGGTTTCAGTGCATCCCTGCTGCACTGCACTTGGAAAAGGCAAACTGAGGCCCTTAGACAGAAATTCCCAATTGCATATAAACCAAAATTATTTCACACATGGCTTTAAAAATCTGAATTCATAAGCAAAAAGTTGAAAGAGAACTTCCTCTTAAAATCCACTGTTGACTATAAGAATTGCTGTATGGCTTTCCGCAAGCTGCATGGATGAGAAATCTGTAAACACACGGCAGTTAAACAGGCCTGGAGGGGAGATGCATCCATGGGGGGAAACAGAAATCGCTGGGAAAAAAAAAAACGGAAGCAGGAAGAAGAAAGTCAGCACAGAGTCTAACCTCCCCTGCATGCCTCCAAGCATGCCCAGACACACAAAGGAAGCAGATCCGACAGGACCAGCATCTACAGAACTCCAAATCCATCCTGTGACAGCTTCTGAGGTTTACAACTGTGCAGCATTTCCTATTGAAAGTGACACAAAAACTTTCAAAGTGTTTTTTCAAAGTCAATTTGGGGGGAAAGTGCTGTCTCTAGATAAAAAGTACCTATCTGTAGTTTCCCCAGACCTCTTCCTTGCGGGCAGAAGTGGCTTCAGAAAACTGTTTCTTGAAAAAAAATTGAAATAAGTATCTTGCTGTAGAGCATTTTGACTTCAATGGCATTAATCAAAATGCAAACAACGCTTAACCAAACCATAACCAGACATATAATCAAAGATATATTTAATCAAAATTATATCATCAGCTCTGTCTGCTAGCCATTCAACCACTGCAGTGTTTTAAGAAAACAGGTGATCAAGTGGGTCCCACAATGGTCAGATTCTGAGAAGACTTCCAAACCTGCACAATCACAGACACTCCAGGGCTGTAAAGGTGGTTCACCAACCGCAAGGATAGGGCACACCACAAAACCGAATTTTTATCATTTGAAGAATCAAATTAAAATACTCCCACACGCTATTTGTCACAAGCACTGCAGAGAGGGAGGGACACAAGTTCCCCATTCCTAATCACTCACACACTAAATGTGGTGGTTTTGGTTACCTCTGAAAGAAGACCACAGTTATGGGTGATGGTGGCCACCCCAGTCCATGGCTGAAGCTCCAGCTCAATCCCTGATGTGGCATGGCGGGGTCACCCCCAGGCTGAAACAAAGCACGTTTTCATGCTCTCTGTGGCAAGGAACAAAGGAGCCCTAGGGGAGGAAAGGACTTCTACAAGACTATGAAACAGGAAAAAAACAAAAGGAGAAAACTTCAATAAAAGTTGAAAAAATATGGGACAGAAAAAAGTCCAGTGGCAATGAAATAGTCACACATGAGGTGATGCTGCTGCCCATCTGCCATGGACCAGAGGAGGTTCTAATGGCAGCAAAGTAAAACATTTTCTGTTAGTGGGCAGACAAAAATGTTTGTTGCACTGAAGCTTAAAAAATATAACAGGGTTACAAAACTGAATTTGTTTTGTGAATTTAGAAGACCACATTGGAGACGAAGTTTAGAATATTACAATTCCTGCCCTGTCAGCTTAGAATGATTTCATTTCATGGATATCTTTAATGAAACAGCTCCACAAATTCTTTAATCCAGAATCTTGGGTTATGTTTCAAACCCGGTGTTTAACCTTTAGGGCAAGTCACTTGGTATCTCTCTGTTTCTGCTTATCCATCTGTAAAATGAGAATGAACATATTTACCTACCTCGGTAGGGTTTGCTGGGCCGGACAGACCATGGTGTGTTTTCACTCTGGCACTGCAAATAGTGAGGGCAAAGTGTTCTTGAGGGACACTGGTACCTGGTAAAGATTTACACAAGTTCACGTGTTACATGTGCGCAAGCAAAACCTGAGTATATAAACCCAAGCATTTGTCGCAGCCACATCCATCCTCCATACACACTCCCTGGTGTTTATTTACCACTAAACCTTTCCCCTGGATGCTCAGGGGACTCTGCCACTGGCCAACAAAGCCCTCATGTTCCCCACCAGAGGCCAGGGAGCTGACATGGGAGGCTGGGGCGCAGGGGCAGCTCCAGCACAGCCATTCATTCCTCACAGCTGCCCCAGCGCCCCTGGGAAGGCAACAGCGCCGTATACTCCCAGCGAATGCGACACAGCCTAGCAGTGGCTGGTCCGGGCTTGCTGGGCCTCTCTGCCCGTGCCAGACCTGGCCATGTATGGCAGCACAGCCACCATCCCCAGGAATGGCACTCCTGAGCCACGTGTGCTGGCACCACGGCACCAGGCAAAGTGTGGCTACTGAGCATCGTGTGTGACAGTTGCCAACTCCCCGGTTCTTTGCTGGGTTTTGGGTCTTACTGCACAAGTATGCATCATTGTCCATCCATCCATCCATCCATCCATCCATCCATCCATCCATCCATCCATCCATCCATCCATCCATCCATCCATCCATCCATCCATCCATCCTTCA
>VYZT01007615.1:130476-174380 GCA_013400735.1 Pomatostomus ruficeps | reverse complement strand
CCACCTCCAGGTGAGCGCGGGGCGCGGGCGGGCGGCGCTCCCGGGCCCCGCGCTCGGAGCCGGCGGTGGGGCGGGCATCGCCTGCTGCGGGGGGCGTTCGCCCGCGGGCAGCGCCCGGGCCGGGGCGGCGGGATGAGCCGCCGTCTGCGAGGGGGACCGCGGGCAGCGCTCTCCGGCGGGCCAGCATGGTGCCCCGTGCGGGACCCAGCTCCCCGGGTCCCGGGAATCCCGCGCGGCTTGCGGCTCCCGACTCCCCTTTCCTGATCGAGGTCAATAAGGAAGAATGTGCCGCAGTAAGTTCAATTAATGCTTTATTTCCAGACTCTGTCGGAGCCGTCTAGACAGCTTCCTAATCGAGAGTGGGCCGTAGGGGCCGGCAGTGTTTTGTCCACAGTCCCTGTAATGTAATTATATGTGTATGGTTTCGGAGTGAAAGGATGCAAATAAGGTTGTCTCAACACATCTGGTGAGCTGTTGCTTTTTAAAGCCAGGAGCAGCTCACCGAATTTACGATCTCTGAGACAGAAGGGATGGTGGAGAAGAATAAACTATCAGTTTTACGTGGAACTCTGTTGAACTGAAAGTAAAGGGATAATCTCCGGACGAATTACTGTGGAGACAATAGGGCCGGATTCTGGCACTTGGAAGGAAAACCACGGGAAGCAGAAGGGGCTGCAACATTTGACCCATTTGTGCCCTGAAGTTACCAAATCTCCCCCCATCCCTTCCCCACCTTTAGTTTTACCGTATCAGCTCTGTCTATTAGAGTTAATACTTTATTTAACATAGGATTTAGCTTCATGAAACATTTTCAGAGTATGTTGGGATTGACTTTAACAACGTAAGTATCTCTGGTAGAACAAAATAACAAAGGTGCTTTGCCATGTTTTCTTGTCTCAAAAAATGTTGAAATGCCATAGTAAAAAGCATCACTTCAGAAGTTCTTGTGTGCCCATATTGCTGGTGTACCTGGTTACTTCTGAACCACAATGTCTGGTATTGAAGAAATCATGGAAGGTGTCAGTATCCTGTTAAGGCTTGGCTGCACTGAGTGCTTTGCAGAATTAGGTCTTCTAGGATTCAGTTTTGGTCAGAGAAGGAGCTAGTTGTGGCATGAGGTGTGGGGGGAGAGAAGCCTGGAGTAGACGATAGGGAATGTCTTCCCTGGGACCCCTGCTCTTTCCACTGGAGGAGTGTGTGAGGGCTGGTGGGAGGTGAAGCCCTGAGCTTGGGAGGAGCCACTGGGGCCAGAACTGGTGAAGTGGAAGGCCTGTGTGGCGCAGACCTGCCAGCTCTCACATTCTTGGCTGATAAAGAGTTGCGTTTGTCTCCATAAACGTGCTGGAGAAATGATGCCTGTGTAGCTTTTGACAGGGATGAGTTGCTGGTGTGTTGGGGCTCCCTCATTGCCATCCAATGAGCTCCACTCCCTCATCTGCCCCCTCCAGCTGGTCTGGGTAGGAACCCTTCTTTTGGTTCAGTTTGCACCCTCCGTTGCAATCAGAAAGTGGTGGTTTTAGGCACTAGGACAACGCAAAAATGGCACTTTTTGTAGTAATAGCCATGATGGGGTTTTGTCCTCCTGGTGAAGAAGCTTCCAGTTTTCCCAAGCAGCACATGCCAGACTTGCTCTGAGCTGGTTTTTTTTGGGCAGACCTTGTAATGTGTGTAAATGGACTTTATGTGCGCAGCTTGGGGTTGCAATAGCAGGTGAAGATGCAAGGTTTGGGTCGGAGTTTGACACGCTGAATTCAAAGAAAAGGGCTAAATTACTGAAGGCCCCTTGATGTGCACTGAGCCTCTCGGGAGGTATCCCTCATGCAGACAATTTGCATCTCCAAGCAAGCTTCCAAAAGTCAGTTATTTCACACAAGTTAAGATGCAGTTTTGCATGTGTGCATTTTTACAGAAGCAATTCAGCAATTTTCTGTAGGTGCTGCCATTGATTCTGAATTCTGCTAGAGAATGTGTACTGGAAGAGATTTCCTGAAACTGCAATTTTGATTGAAAACATGCTTCCCCTAAAAATGAAGTTTATGGAATTCCTGGCATATTTTCCATTTCGCAATTTGCGTTAATTCATAAAGGTAAATACATTTAGCATTTCAACGAAGAAATATCTTTGATGACTCCTGCAGGCAAAATGAGTGGAATGTGATATAGATGGAAAATACTCTTATCTGCAGGAAGCAACTATTGCCCCATGGATAAAATCAGTAATGCTGATTATCGTGTTGTTTCAGGAGGACAAAAAATGTTTCATATGTGACTCGGAGGATCCCTTCCACGATACTCTCAATCCTGACAGTCATCGCATTGAAAATGTTGTCACCACATTCGCTCCAAATCGCCTGAAGCTCTGGTGGCAGTCGGAAAATGGTATGCAGTTTGTCCAGAGCAATTTCCGGGGCTGGGAGCTGTTTTCCCTCCTTTTGTTTAAGGGTACCTGTGGGTTTGCTGTTATCTCTGGCCTAGTGATTACTGCCCTGTGTAGGATCATGCTGTGTGAGGAGCCATGAGTAAAACTTGCTGCTTTTGTGTGTCCTGGAGCGATCCTTAATCCGTGACAAAACCCCCTGAGTCGTCCAGGAGTGTTGGAAACAGCCGTCCAAGCAGTCTGCAAGAATCCTTTCCTAAAGAGAAGAGTTTTCCACACTGGCCTCAGATCTCCCTCATATTTGGGCAGCAGGAGCGGAGCAGCCTTCCAGGAGTAAATATCCCAGGGCTATGCTGCCAAGACAGCACAACAGGGCTTCCCCACGCCGCTGGGCTGGAGACTGTGGAAGGAGGTTTGGGCACAGAGCTGAGGCTGTTGTCCTGCCTACAGACCTCCAGTTTCCTTTTCCTTCCCCGGGAGAGTAAGGCCAGGAATATCTCTTAACCTACAAGCTGCCTTCTCCCTCCTGAGCTCCCTGAATTTCTGTACAATATGCCAAACAATAAAAGGAACTGCAGAAACAAGCCAGCTAGTTAAAAACAAAAATTGCATATTAGTTTGGTGGGGCTTTTGTTTTTTCTTTTAATATTTCCTCCGCCTGTTTGACTTTTCTGGTTATGCTTTTGGCATGCCTTCATACACAAAACAAGGCAGCAAGGGTTTCTCAAACAGCAGTCCTACCCTGAAGCCTTAAAGCCAGCTGGACAGGATGGGATTTCTGCAAATGCATTAGCAGTAGCTGCCTTACTGTATAAGAAAAAAAAAGAGGTAATATTTGTAACAGTTTTGCTGCCTGTTAAAGAAAAGGATTTAGTGAAAACCTTTTAACCATTTAGATCAGCCTAGCAAGCTACTTGCCTCCAGCAGCTCTCTTCCAGCATTCCAGATAATTCATGTTTTTTGCAACAGGCTTGGCAGCATTCACACAGAGAAGTTCTTAGCTCATAAGGTCATGAAAATGTCCTTCAACAATAAAAAACAAATGATTCTTTCTGTCCAATTCATGTTTTCATCTATTCAGGCATACAGCATAAGGGACCATTGCTGCATGCTTCACAGAAGGTTACAGCTGGTCAAAAATTTAAGTGCCTTTTGTTTTATTATTTTCATTTCTTACCCTTTCTCCTCTCTGTAAATCTTGATTTTATTTTTTATTTCTAACTACAGTATAATTAGTATCCAGCTGTTTTGAGAGCTCTTTTCACAAGGCAAAATAATATTTGTAGCTGTTTTTCTTCCTTTCTGCGTCAAGTACTTGACTGCAGGTAGTTGTACAACAGAGTTTGGAAAACCTTTTTTTCACCATTTTCTTAACCCTCGGGATTGCAAAGCAGGGCTGTGATAGTTGCTTTAGGAGTGTCTCAAAACTAGGTTGTAAAGGAGCTGGGACAGGAGATCCCAGAGTGAGTGAGAAATGGTGGGAAAAGACCCCCACCAGACATCAGTGAGACTGGGGGCGTTGGGGCTGCAGAAGCTTGTGCTGCTGCTGCTGCCAGGGAGGCTGTGGTGTGGCAGGACAGCCTCGGGTCACCATGCAGGTCTGGGCTCAGCATCCCCAGCTGTACCGGGAGCTTTGGTGCCAGGACCCAGCCTGTGGTGGTTCCATCCTTGCCCCAAATCCAGTGATGCCAGCCACAGTTCTCAGTCTGAAACAGCAGCACTGCAGGCTCACGCTCTCGGTGTAGTGTGTTTGGTGCTGATCATGCACAGGAATCCCACGTGTGATACTCTTCAGCAGATCCTTGGTGTCTCCCCCTGAAACTCAGGAATGCACTTAATGCTCATATTCCTTTTTCACAACAGAGCCAAGTGGTAAATAAAATAGTCTCTATACCAAGAGAGTGAAGAGCTTTGGCAAAATTTAGATGTAGAGACTGGCAGGTGTCCTTGTTTGCTAAACACCATCTTTTCCCTGCCCCTCAGGTTTGGAAAACGTGACTATCCAACTGGACCTGGAGGCTGAGTTTCATTTCACTCATCTCATTATGACCTTCAAGGTAAGGAAGCCACAGCCTTACTTCGAACACTAAAACATGAACAAATGAGAGGTCTCATGGTCCTTCACATCTATTTGATATTTGTGATTTGGGCTTTGTCTGAGCTGTTTGGCCTGAATTTTTTGGTGCTGCCAACCATTAACCAGTACTGAAGTCATGCAGAAAGGCTGAGTTGTGACTTGTGTTTGAACTGCAGTGAGGCTGCAGGAGTCCTGCTGAAGCTGGGATTTGTGTTGATGTGTCTCTCTGGTGATTGTGTTCTAGAAGATTGTTAAATCATATAGTAGCAAGGGTTTTTTCCTGAAAAAAGTTGGCCATGGTTTCAGTTTTCATTTGGCAAATGGAAAGGTCTTCAGGAAGAAGGAACATCTGAACATCTGTACACAAAGTGTCTTTGTTTTTTTACAAACAGATGTCTTGGAATAGTAGATTATGTCCTGTACATCTTAAATGCTCTTCCCATGTGGACAAATGAATCTCTTCATTTTTACGCATCAGCTTTCTAGGACAGCTGGTTCCTCTTTCCTGTGGCGTCGACTAGGGTTTCTCCCCCTGCCTTAAGCTGGTGGCTGAGGTGGAAGATGGTCCTTTCTGCTGGAGCCAGCAGTGAGGGACGCCCAAAAGACCCCTGACGTGATGTGAGTGCTGCAGCCATTGTACCCCAGTGGGGTACAATGGCTCGTCTGCTGTCAGGAGGAAGACTGCAGGGGAAAGATAGTTTTAATGATGCTTTGTGTACTTCATGTGGTAGACACCTGAGCTGTCTTACTTCTGGGTTGCTAAATTTTTTTGTTGGGTGAGATACTAGTTTCTAAGCTGGGTGATATTTTCAGCCAGGAAGCAGAGAGAAAATTTCTTTCCAGCTATGACTGAAATGCTTTTGTGCTTGGCTCTGGGAGGTCCTCCTCTGAATACATAAAACTAAGGAAGAGATTTTTGGTATTTCTTGGTAGGTACAAGCCAGGGTTAAATTAATATCTGGTTTTTGAAAGACAGCACATAAATTAAAACATAATATTTTTTAGGTCAGAGGGATTAAAAATCTTGTCAAAATTTCATTAGTTAGTTTTTCTAGAGTTGAATACATATAGGCAAAAAGGACACTGGTTTGTGTGAAGCAAATGCAGCCTGCCAGAGTCTGGGCAAAGCCAGCTGGAGAAGGATCACTGGGGACTGGAGGAGTCAAGTGTGTCATGAGTGGATGAAGCTGAAACTCTCAATCTCCTTAAAGAAGGTTTTCTTAAGGCAGCACAGAGGACAGCTGGCTCTGAATGTCAGAGATGCTGCAAAAGGTCCTGTGGCCAGACAAAGAGAGGTAGGAAATGCTGGGGCTTCTCTGAGCATCAGAGGTACCTCCTCAGCAGTCACTTCTGGGCATCACAGCTACAGGGGAAGCGCTGACAGTGGCCTCCTGGTCCCTACAGTAGGAGAGGAGGCCCATTAGGTCCTTTGTAAAAGATCAGGCAAAAAAGGTACAGCAAGGAAGAAGGCTGTGCTGCTTTCCACAAGCAGTAGGAAAAAATCCTTTTGTCTCTGTAAAGCCCTACTTTAACCCCTACTTTTCAGAAAGGGTTTGAAATCCAAAAAACTTAAAAGTTTTCTTATTTACTGTGAGTATATTTAAGCACTTGTCCAGTGAGTGCCATCTTTTGAAGACAGGTAGTCTGTGGTTTGATGTGTGTTATTTCATATATCTGCCTCTGAGAAGAAAGTGGAATATCATCAGAAAAATATTTCCAGTATTTCCACATATTGGAAATAGCCGGTGCAGGGAGAGAGATTAAAATCCAGACATGTGGATTTCTCATACTAACAAGGCTCAATGTGAATGCAAGTAATAATTAACCAAATGAAATCTCTTGCTTTTCTTACTATTAGACATTCCGTCCTGCTGCAATGTTGATTGAAAGATCATCTGACTTTGGAGAGACATGGCAAGTTTATAGGTATTTTGCATATGACTGTGAGAGCTCATTTCCTGGGATTTCAACTGGACCCATGAAGAAAGTGGATGATATAATTTGTGATTCCCGGTACTCTGATATTGAACCTTCAACAGAGGGAGAGGTCAGAGGCATTTTTTTCCAATATGTTTCTTGTAGATTATGTTGTATATGTTTTTCCTTACAAATTCAGATTCTCTTATTTTTGAAGCTGGATCTTTCGTTGTTTGATTTTTCCTGCAGGTAATATATCGTGTTCTGGATCCTGCTTTTCGAATTGAAGATCCATACAGTCCAAGGATTCAAAGTATGTATTCCTTTCAGGCTGATTTGAAAGCATTTCTGTACATACTTGCTTACAAAAACGAGTAAGCCACAAACAATGTCATGCATTAGCCCTGATAGCAGTTTTGAAGTCATGTGAATACCTTTGTGTATGGGTCCTTTTCCTGCCTCAGTGATGGGCTGGGAAATAAGGATCAGTGTTGTAAACTCAAGAGATTGCTCTTACACGCTTCATTGGAGTTGGTCCTTTTCTTAATTGATCAGGGATTTATTTTCATTAAAGACCCCCTTTCCCCAAAATACATGCAGTTGCCAAGAGAAACCTTGGAATGTGATCCTGTAATTGTACAATACTTACTTCATTGTGCATTTCTAGCTAAAATCAGTGGGGTTGTGTTTTATTTTTCAGAACAAAGTTGTGACTTTGGAACAATTGACCATGGTAGCACTGCATGGCTGGACCACATAGATGTGGTCATAAACCACAACTTGCTGTAGTGTTTGTGCATGGTCATGGCAATCCAAGAGTGCAGAGGTAGAGAGATCTGTTGCTCAACGTGGCTTAAAGAGAAACCTTGTGGGGTGTTTGGCCTGAGGGAACTGCGGTGCTTGGCCTTAAGCTTGACCTCTGATTTAATATGCATTCTCAGGTTCGGTTCCTGTCCCTCAGTGTAAAGCTACCTGGAGCAAAAGGAAGTATTTGAAGTAGAGGAGTGTCTGCTGGTTGCTATGAGTTTAATGTGTTGGTTTTTTTTCCTTAACATTTTAAAGGAGAAACTGCTTTCATGGGCTTGAAGTGCTTTTCAAGTCTAGTTCAAGGCTATAAGAAATTACACAGGATTCACAATATCAAAGTAAACATGAAGTGGTATTAATTACTGCAATACTGTATTCCCATAGATTATCCCTCAAGAACTTTTTTGTGTTTGGTCAGTGATGGGGTGTTGCTTCTTTCCACAAAATGTAACTAATTATATTTGCTAGGAAAGTTGGGCGTATACAAAAGAAGAATTATTTGTGTCTTTGTTTCCAACGAAGACTTTTTCCAAGTCTCATAACTCTTAAGGCTCCTGGTCTACTTGGCAGCAGTTTCTTAATAACAAATCCTTGTCCATCTTGTATTTTAAAACCCCAAAGAACCAGTGTCTTTTAGGTGGTGCTTTTCTCCTTGCCTTTAACATTTGCATATGTGCCTGCGCATGTCCATAATAAAATAGACTGTTATTTTAAATTTTGCTTAAATTTACTTATACAGTTATCAACCTGTAGTAAAATAATGTAATTTCTTTTATTTTAATTTGGGGAGTATGAAGTGATGTGTAGTATGTAGGTGCTGAAGTTAAATCTGATCTAATCTGCCCATAGGAATTGTGCTTAGGAAGTCACTCCTGGCTTCCTCTCATTCAGTATAATATCTGGTAAATAATTACAAAATGGGCTTGCTGGAATGGGGCTTTTTGTGTGTGTCCCCTGCAGACCTATTAAAGATCACGAATCTGAGAGTCAAATTTGTCAAGCTGCACACACTGGGAGATAACCTCTTGGACTCCAGGATGGAGATCCGAGAGAAGTACTACTATGCCATCTATGACATGGTGGTTCGCGGGAACTGTTTCTGCTACGGACACGCCAGCGAGTGTGCACCAGTGGAGGGCTTGGATGAAGAAGTGGAAGGAATGGTAAATACTCACACTTTGCTGCATAAAGCTCTTCTTGTCTGTGCCCCTTTTAAGTGATTTGAACACAAATGTAAAGATGAAACTGTCCCTCACCTCTGCACACTTGATTTTCAAACAACAAAATTGTTATAATTATTCCTCCTTGGCAAACACATCTGTCATTATTGGTGTTAATCAAACACAGATCTCAGATTAGGTGATAATTTTCTTAACATTAATTTTCTAATTATGTTAAAGAGCTGACGAAATGGAAAGGTGGAATGAAGAAATGGAGTGTAACCTTATTAGGTCAGAGATGGGTGTGTGAATTGACTTGGTTACCTTAAAATTGAAGTGAATAGAGGCATCAAAGGCTGAAACACCTGTGAATCAAACATAACCTGTGTTTGTATCAGTTGTTACCAGCTGAAAAGTGGAGGTTGTAGCCCTAATAAACACAGGCCCTGAAGGAAAACCCTGATTGCCTCCATGGTATGCTGCTGCACAAGTGTCACCTCCCTTCTGTGGTCTGGTTTTCCCCATGATTTTTGCCTGACAAGCAGTAATAGCACCCTGTTAATGGGTGAGTTATTAACTGGTTGGAGATGTGGAAGCATATGGGAAGGTTGTCTGGGTTGTCCAGGGCTGCAGGGTGCCATCAAGCCGGGTAAGCTCCATTGCCCTGTGTTTGGGTCAGTGTCTCCACCCAAGACTGGCCTTTAACATCATGGCTACAGTGCTGGTAGGGCTAGTGGTTTATGGCAGCAGCTGTCACACAGCCACTGTTGGTCTGCTTGGTGCTTGTTCTGTACACACTGAAGGCAAAGCCTGGGGCTGATGGATAAACCCATCCAAACTGGCTGTTATCTTTGCTTTGAGAACCAAGGCAGGGCTGGAAAGAGGGCACTAGGCTAGTGACCTGCTGATATCACTAGATGCATGCTAATAACTGTTTAACAGCTAATAAACAGCTAACTTTTAGTTCCAAGAGGCTTTTGTGATTATTGAGGTGGAACTGTGCTCTCCTTGTTTATTTCTGAAAGCATTTATTCAGGCACTAGTTCCAGTAAGGAAAGAAGGACAAATTTGTATGAGGACACTTGGGCAGGTGAAGGGCATTCCTATGGCCCTTTATGCCTTTCTAAATGCAGTTACATGGATTAAAGTCTCCAAAAGTATATATCCATTATGTACTAGTTTCATTTTGCATTAATTGTAGAATGGTTTGGGTTTTTTTCCTTTTGCTTTTATAACCAAGTCTTTTTTAATTTTTTTTTTCCTCTTTTTTTTCCAATGCCAGGTTCATGGTCACTGCATGTGCAGACATAATACCAAAGGATTAAACTGTGAGCAGTGTTTGGATTTCTACCACGACTTACCCTGGCGCCCCGCTGAAGGTCGCAATAGTAATGCATGCAAAAGTGAGTTGGAATAAAACGCAGAACTGGGTGCAATGGGCGTTACGTGCTGTCACTTGGGAACTTGTGAGCATGTGTAGAATCCTTCATGTTCTTTGGTTGACACTGATGTGTCTTTTCTGCAGAGTTGCACTTCCTCCAGCACTCTTACTTTGTTTTCTGTCTTTGTCACAGAGTGCAACTGCAATGGCCACTCCAGCCAGTGCCACTTCGACATGGCTGTGTACATGACGACGGGGAACACCAGCGGGGGCGTGTGCGACGACTGCCAGCACAACACCATGGGACGCAACTGTGAGCAGTGCAAGCCCTTCTACTTCCAGCACCCAGAGAGGGATGTACGGGACCCTGATGTCTGTGAGCGTAAGTGCAGCCCCTCTCTGCAGGGTGGGAATGGCCTTGGGATCCATGAGGAAAGGTGGTTGTCTTGGAGGTCTTGAGTGAGCCTGGCTGGGTTTTATTTTCTCTTTGAGATTCTGGAAATTTACCTGGTCCTTGCATGTCCAGCCCACGTCATCTCTAATACTTGCAGGAGTGATAGTCTTTCTACACAACAGCTGAGTTTCAATAATTCAGTGTGAGACTTGGCCTTTAATTTTGTAGCAGTTAATAAAACACATGCGATGCTTCCTTCTTAGCTTGCAACTGTGACCCAGCTGGCTCCCAAAATGGTGGGATCTGCGACCGCTACACGGATTTCTCCACTGGCCTAATTGCCGGACAGTGCCGTTGTAAATTATTTGTCGAGGGGGAGCGTTGTGACCTCTGCAAAGAAGGTTTCTATGGCCTAAGTGCCGATGACCCAGCGGGTTGTCAGTGTGAGTAAAAACATATGTTCCTTTATGTGTGATCAAAAGCTCTTTGAGGAGCTGTTAGTGCCGGGAGAAGTTGGTTTGTGGGATGGATTTTTTTTCCTTTTTTTCATGTTTCTGCTAAAGGAAAAACATTACTGTAGATTTGCTGTAGCTTGAAGTCCACTAGCCCTTAACACGCAGTTCACTGGCTGATCCTTCTTATGTGTTCAATGGCAATAGCATAATCCTCCTTATTTCTTTTCAATTATAAGTCTCTAAGCCAGGGAAGTTTTACTGGGATGGGTGGTGGGCAAAGAGTAAAATTAATTTCTGTCCTGGGCAATTCAGGGGAAGCTTTAATGTATATATTTAAGTTGAACACTGTCTAAACTATAACTCCAGTCCTGCTTTTGACCTGCCTATTTGTATTTCCCAATCTAGCTTGTGCATGTAGTCCTCTGGGTACCCACCCTGGGGGGAATCCTTGTGATTCGGAGACAGGAAACTGCTATTGCAAGCGTCTGGTGACAGGAAAGCAGTGCAATCAATGTCTGGCAAGTATTTCACCATAAAAGGAATTAGGAGACACTGATGTGAGGGAGACTGGAGTGTGGGAAGCGTGGAGCAAGGTGGTGGCCACTGTCTCTGACTGCCTACTAGCCCATGCCTGGTATTCAGGCTGGAGAGGGCACTTTGGCATGTCAGGAGCCATGAAGTGTGCTGTGTTTTGGGGGGCTGGGATGCATGTCAAGGCAAACAGGAACACCCAGTTTAATTCTTGGGACCATAAGGAGTGAGACATTAGGATACCTGTGGTTGCTCTGTGAAAGTGAGGGATCTAGGGCACTTGTGCTGAAGTTCTTGCAGAGGTGAAAGACAAAATGGTCAGGGAAACAGTGTTACCAAAAAAATTGCTTTCTAAACAGACCATTATTTTAGGCAGGGATTATTTCATTTCCATGTAGTGTTTATGTGTGCTGGAGTGTTATAGAAACACACTGTCAGATAAGTGGATGTGTTTGTACAAACACTGAGAAACTCTTATCTAGCAGTGAACTGCATGGAAAAACCAAACAAGTCTGTCTGTCTGTCTATCCAGCAAGCAAATTGCAGAGTAGCAGCCCTGCAAGGGCAGTGCCCCACACAAATACCCACCATGCCATGCGTGGCTCTTGCCCTTGAAATGGCTATCAAGGTGGGAGGAGAGCAGGTAGGAAACTGGTGTTGGTTCTTGTGGGGGAGGACCCACAACCAGGGGAGCAGAATTCAAGGGTTGTGGGTCAGTCTAGGATAACTTATGCTGAGTATTTAAAAATGTGCCTTTGGGTTAGATGGAACTAGGTCTGCACCAGGTTACAGTGCTGGTGATGTTTCCTCCTGCAGCCTGAGCACTGGGGCCTGAGCAATGACATGGATGGGTGTCGGCCGTGCGACTGCGACCAGGGAGGAGCGCTGAACAACAAGTGAGTCTCAGCCCGGGTACCCTCCTGTAATTGTTCACCCAGTTTCACCTTGTTGCCACCACAACCTCCAGGGCTCAATGTGCTCTGGGGGAGGATGTTTGATACCCATCTTTCTATTTCAGAAAGTGGCAGGTCTTGATTGCAGCAAGGGTAACAGAGGCATCCATGTCTTTTCTGTGCTGAGCAACCTCTGTTTGTGCCACTGGTGCAAGTGAACACATAAAACTGTTTTTAGCGTAGCTCTGCATTTGTCAGACAGAGCAGGAACCAGACATGGATTAAGCTCTGCCTTGGCCATAACCCGGGGTGTGGTCCATGTCAAAGCTTTGCTATTACACGATCAAAGCAGGAATCAGGCAGTGACATGGACAGGCTGGTTCTTGCTTTGCTCCCAAATCACCCTTTGGCAGTCTGTCTGCCCACCAGTGCTGGGGGAAGCACGCTAGCTGCATAGTACTGCTCTCTTGCCCCAGTAGTGCTGCATGGGGTGGAATGTGGACCTCGAAGTGCCCACTGGGGAGATGGACACCTTTTAGAGACAACTGTAGGTTTTGAATATGCATCCATCAGCATGGAAAGTCATGGCTTAGATGCCCTGTCAGTGGGGTACTGGGTAGCCAGATTGCTCCTCTGACCAGAGCAGTTCTCTGTGTGCTAGGTGTGTGTCCAGCCCCTGGCTTGTCAACAGCAGCATGTTCTTTTGCTTTTTTTTTTTTTTCCCCCTCTCCCCTTCCTTCCACAAACCCTTTGAAATGTTATGCTTTTGTCTAAAGCCACAGAAGTTTCCCAAGGGAGTCAACTAACTGTTTCCCACTGGAGCCCGTGGGACCACACTGGGGGAGTGTGGGACTGTCTCGGTGTGACTCCCATAGATCGTCACAGCCTATGGACACCCCATCTGCATCAGGCATTGCTGTGGGAATGTCCCACGGGCCATCTCTCCTGTCTGCTCCCCAGTGAATTATTAGCCCTTGGCAGACAGCAGTGTGGATGTTAGGGATTATTTACTCCCCCGTGCTTGCTCCCTGCGCACAGATGGGTTACACCACGCAGCTCATAACAGCTCCCCCAGCACAGCTGCTTCCAGGCTTTGGGGTAACAGCCCAGCCTGTTTCCCATGCACTGAGCCTGGCGATTGCAAAACCATGTGGGGAGGGGACGTGCAGCATCCTGGCATGGGCAGGCAGCAGCTGTGCTTTCCTCCGACCGCAGGAGAGCCACAAAGCCCAGCTCTGGCTCCTGACTCCTCTCTCTCACGTCATTGGGAAGGGGGAGCGTTGCCCTCCTTGACGTTCCTCTCTTCAGCTGCTGAATTGCTGCCTTCTGGCTCCTGCTCAGGGTGTGGGATGCTGTGCCTCGCCCAAAAATCATCCCTGTGGTGTAATCCAGGTGGTGGAGTTACTGCCTCCCCGGAGGGGAAACTTCCCAGCTAATTTTCTGGGACAGCTAAGGCACTTCTGACATCTCAAAGTGAACATTTAAGTGAATCTCTGCAACTTCGAAAACAGTTAAAGTTAAAAATTACTTTGTATGGAGGCTAGAGGAGCCTGGAGATTATTCATGGAAACCAGAGGCATTTACCTTTAGAAAGTGTTTGTAAATCCCACTCAAGTTTAAAGAAAGAGGTGTATTTTGGTGGACCAAAAAACCTTTCTTTGAAAAAGTGTGATCGGGTGTGTGCAAAATTACTATGTGCTCAAGGGTTCTTCATGATGCAGGGCAGGCACACTAGGGACAACAAAACAGCCAAAGGCAGTTTGGGGAGAGAGATGCATTGAGTAAAGAAAATGGCTCTTTATGAAAGAAGGGGAGATCTGTGTGTCACTCCGGATGGTGATGGCCCTGACTGCCTCATGTCACTGGTTGTGTCTGTCCTGCTCTAAAGCAGCCAGGGATAGTTTTCCCTCATGTGTAGCTGCTGATGGTGACCTGTCGGGATGCTTGCGGCAAGTGAGAGCACCTCAGCATCCAGGAGCATGTAAGGTCATGCATGTTCTTGCTCTACCTGAGACCATACAAACAGATCTGCTGCCTGTGTGGCTTGCAAGCTTGGAGCCAAAGGCTGCCCTTGGCTTGCAGGGCAGTTGTGCTTCTTGGCTATGTCTGGTAGCAGGTGAAGCTCCCAGAACTCCTGTCTCCCAGGGAATCACTGCATCCAGAGCATGGAATCCTTTAGCCATCCAAAGAGAGGAAAGTACTTGCAAACTGCCTACTGGAAATGGTCCCCGGTCCATGCTTGCTTCCAGCCTGAGGCTAGATGTTGTTTTGGAGAGTGATAGTTAGGTTGAGCCAAGTCTGTACCCAGGACTGTGCTGCCATGTTAGTAATGCAGATGGCCCGGCTGCAGAGCCCAAGAGCAGCTCATGTCTGCTGTGTTCAGAAGTGCTTCTCCTCCTGTGTCACTTAAAATGTCAAAGCAGATAGCTCTAACACCGTCTCAGCATAGCCAAGATCTGCTGTTAATTCATTGCTCTTCCATTTTAGCTGCTCAAGTGAATCTGGCCAATGTGAATGCCGGCCCCACATGTTTGGACGTCAGTGCAACCAGGTGGAGCCTGGCTATTACTTCATTTCACTTGATCATTACATCTACGAGGCGGAGGAAGCCAACTTGGGTCCCGTGAGTAGCAGTTTTAGTGGTCTGGAGTGTCTGGAGAGGTGTGGGAAAGTTGTTTCACCAGCTGGCTCTTGGAAGTGTCTTTTATACCCTGTGTGTTTTGCAATTCAACTGTGGAAAACACAAAACTTAAATGTATCAGAAAACCATTAACCTGTAGCTCTTCAATCTTAGTATCAGAAAACAATGAAGTAATTGAGGGGGGAGGAATTCCCATTTTTCTTTTTAAACCTGTTTTTTTGATCATGACTGTACAGTTAGTTGTCCGTCACCATTCCTCTCTGTACCCCACTGCGTGCGTACCCACCACATCCACTTCTCTTCTTGTCTCAAGAGGGGTGGGACACAGACGCTGACTCTTCTCTTTGGTGCCACTGAAACTGGGAGTGAACAAAGCACACATTTAAGCACATTGCCAGAGCTTTTATGGTTTCTGTACATCAGTAACATTTCTTTTATTAATAACTAAAACTATGGTTGATTGTGCAAGAAACTGTTTTTGTGAGGTTGCCTCTACCTTGTTTTGCCTGCTGGCATGGTACAGCAGGGTCTCTTGCTCTTTCTGTTGCCCATCACACAGCCTTGATTTCAATTCATTAACAGCAGCTAGGTGATTACATCCATCACTTTTGCCTCCAGCAAGGAGTCGGGGAGATGGAAACAACAGTTTCGCTAAAGCAGCAGATCCTTGTCTGCCTACTATTGGGGCACTTGGTCCTAATTTATTTATTTTGAGCAAAATGCAGCCAATTTGCAGTTTCAGCCAAGGTGGAGGATTTTTGCTCTCAGATAACTGCAGGGCAAGGGAAGACAGCACAGAGCAGAAGTTGTACCACAGCAGAGGGCACATGAGCTGGCACAGGGTTTTGGTGCATTTGTGTCTGCTCAGCTGGAGAGGTGGTACCGAAGGCCCTTCCAAGGTTCAGGAACGGAGGAGCCCAGCACAAAAACCTTGACAAGCAGAGCAAGGGGATGTGCTACTGGTTTGCCTTTTGAAACCTTCAGAACAAACTATTTAAAAAAAACACCAATAGTGAAAAGCTTTCTCACAAATCTGATGATAGAATAAAACTCTGAATTCCCAGGTAGGGACCCAGCACAAAGCAAAATGAAGTAGCACAGAGTTGCAGGGATTCACAGGCAGTGCCAAGCCCCTGCGCTTGCTCCTTGCAGCTGCATGCCCCTGCTCACATCCTGCCTGATATCCTTTCTGGGGAGCACTGATCTTTGTGCAAAGCCGAAGGGTAATAACTTACAGCCAGGCTCCATTCAAAGAGTGTGAGAATACGTGAGGGAACATCCTGAAGTGATACATATATATGCAGACATTTCCTTAGATTTAATCCCTTTCTACTGAAGCAGCTTCCTTAGAAACGCACAGGATGTTGTTCTATGGAGAGAACTATTCATGGATACAGATATATTTGAAATAGGAAATTTGAGCACCATGTTTCTATTTTCTGTTACCTTTTTCCTCTTCTTTGCTTCATATAAAGAATAGATAAAAACCTGACACCTCAGACTAAAAAGAGTGACTATGTGTTGATTTGGCTATTAAATATCTACCAATGATTAGGATCTCTATTCTTTAGTGACACCCAGCTCATTAAAGCCATGATCTGCTTTTTCAAATATTATTTTGAGCAGTGGTTTGGTTTGGAATAGCCTGGTGTATTCAGGAAGCAATTAGCACTCAGACTTGGGTGGTTAATGGAACAGTGATGTGCCACTGCAGTAAATCCTACTGCTACAAGTATGATGTGGACATCTGTATGGTGAATGAGATATCATAGTTGGTGAATTAGTTACTCGCTTCAAGTTTTTAAATTTAGTTCTGCACCATAGCAGAGGAATAATTGAAGAGTTGTGCAATCTTGTTTTGCTTTATCTCTCTTGCATTTGTTATCTTGCTAAGGGCCAGTGATGTACATATGCATGGATTTAAAAGAGAACCTGTGTTGTTTGGATTGCAAACAGTGGATACTGAGATCCAGAAGTCATCCATCAGCAAAACTCCACACTTCATGTACTCCCCCAGGGCTTGCAAATTTAATGGATCGGTATTGAAATATCTGTTCCCTGTTTTGCAGGGAGTGAACATAATAGAGCGCCAGTACACACCAGACCGCACACCATCATGGACAGGCACAGGATTTGTGAGGGTCCCTGAGGGGGCGTACCTGGAATTCTACATTGACAACATCCCCTACTCCATGGAGTATGATGTTCTGATCCGCTACGAGCCGCAGGTGGGTCTGTGAGGATGGGCATTGCTGCTGCCCAGCAGGTGCTGGTCTCCTGATGCACAACTGACATGAGCCTGGCACTTTCAGGAGTCACCAGGTCTCAAAGACAAGGACAGGTGCTCAGTTAAATGTCTGAGATGTGTGAAAATCCAAAATGATGTTGACTACTTCTAGTACTATTTGCTTTACAGTTTATTTCACTACTGCATTGTTTCAGCACCTGTTTAATGAGCAAATTAAAAAGTGACAAGTCCCATCAGGACAGATTAGATTATAAATTTGTTATTGGCCAGATGGCCATCGTGCACCTTAGGAAACAAATTGCCCATCTTGGATGTTGAATGCCTGCAGCCAAGAGTTTGCAAGCAGTTGGCTTTGATAATTCACAGAGGGAAGGAAAAGAGAAAAATCCCTCCATCTCCTTGCCTAATGTTTGGCAGCAACTAACTGCAGTGAATACTCAGATGTAGGACCCAGAGGTGAGGGGAGAGGAGGTCAGCAAACCCCCTGGTGATGCCATGATGCCCATGGGGCTGCTGGCCACATGCTCCTTGCTCTCAGCCCACACCTGCAGCTGGTAGATGCCCTGTTGATGCTGCAGCTGTAGCCCCACTGTCCCTGAAGCACAGTGACTGCCCTGTCTGTGTCCACGCTTTTCCTGGCCTGAGCTCTGGGTGCTTCCAGGAGTTTATGATTATTACTTGATACTGATGAGGCTTTTTTTTTCCCCCTAGTTGCCTGATCAGTGGGAAAAAGCTGTGATCAGTGTCTCACGCCCAGGCAAGATTCCCACAGGTAGCCGGTGTGGCAACACAGTTCCTGATGATGATAATCAAGTGGTCTCACTGTCACCTGGATCCAGGTTGGTATAACAGGATGGGCAAAAGAGAGGAAAAAAAACTTTAAAAAATTGAAATAGAATAATGTCACATTTGCAGTTTGCTGTAGCCTCTGTGAAAATAGGTGAAAATTAATTTCTACTGGGTTATAAAAACATATTTAGTAGTTTATAGGCTCAAAGCTTTAAAGTTTATTCTCATTTTCTGATACTCATTGTTCACTGAGTAAAAGGAAGGGGAGGTGTTCGCACAGCCTGTGAGTGAACATTGGTTTGACTCTTTACCTTGCTGATAACCTTTTCTGGTTCTGACTTGCACAAGCCTCCAAACTTCCTCTCTCACATCGCGGCTTTTGTTCTGTCGGGTCTTGGCTGCTTTCTGTTATCTTGATTGCTTTATGGGGCACCTGAAGTGCTTTATGGTGCCATACGTTTGAAGTGAGGATTGTTTCCTGTTCCTCATTCAGATACGTTGTTCTCCCACGGCCCGTGTGCTTTGAGAAGGGGCTGAATTACACCATCCGCCTGGAGCTGCCCCAGTATTCCTCGGTGGATACGGAGACAGAGAACCCATACACGCTCATTGACTCCGTGAGCAGAATTTATTTCAGGGTTGCTCTTAAAAGCCTGAAAGTTTGCATCTCCTCTGGCATGTGTCTGTGTAAATTCAAAGTAGTATTTTGCAGTGTTGTTCCTTACAGCTGAAGTCAGATTTCAACTGAACAATGTAAAGCAATATAGGTTTCTTCAAAAGTTCCTTGAAGTATGTGAGTTCTTTTTCTGCTAAGAGGCTTTTGAGGTATTTTATAGGACTGCAGCTAGTGCACAGATCTGTAGTTTCTTTGGGGAGGCTAACATGTGTCATGTAGGTCATGAATATCAATGTCAACATCAATCTTCTTCTTTAGAGTGGATAGAATTTGGTAGATTTGGTAAGAATTTGTCAGATACCAGAAGTATTCCACCAAAACTAGAGAAATACTGTCATTTCCCTTCCAAATTCAGTCCCAGTTTCCTTTTTAGCCAAAAAAAGGTTAGAACGTGGGATAATACTGAATTTTCACAATTTTGTTGGAGGCTATTTATAAGTAGTGACACTTTGTTGTTGTAAAATTGTTTTGTAGCTTGTTCTCATGCCATACTGCAAATCACTGGACATATTCACAGTGGGAGGCTCTGGTGAAGACGTGGTCACGAACAGTGCTTGGGAAACTTTCCAAAGATACCGGTGTTTGGAAAACAGCAGGAGTGTTGTGAAAACTCCCATGACGGATGTCTGCAAGAACATAATATTCAGTATTTCTGCGCTACTGCACGAGACCGCGTTATGTATGTAACCATCTACTTGTAGGGCAAATTGTGCCTGGGAGCTGGATGGCACTTGTAGGCAGAGCAGTTTGCATGGGGAAGTCGTGTACGTGGGATGAGGCAGGGGATTCATGTCCTGTGCCACAATGCTCACTCTCTCCAATGTTTTCCTCTGCTCAGCATGCCAGTGTGACCCCCAGGGCTCCCTGAGTTCGGTGTGTGACCCCAATGGAGGACAGTGCCAGTGTCGTCCCAACGTTGTTGGAAGACAGTGCGACAGATGTGCCCCTGGCACCTTTGGGTTTGGGCCAAGTGGATGCCGACGTACGTTAAACCCTTGGCTCTGGGCTGTGCTGTGGATGGGCCCCTAAGTTTATGGCTTATCATGGAAACTCAGCCCCTCTCCCGCTCTTCTTGCAGCCTGCGAGTGCCACGGCCGAGGCTCTTACAACGCCTTCTGCGATGTGGAGACGGGCCAGTGCCACTGTTTCCCTGGGGTGTACGGGCGGCAGTGTGACCGCTGCCTGCCCAGTTTCTGGGGCTTCCCCAGCTGCCAGCCCTGCCACTGCAATGGCCACGCTGACGACTGCAATCCCTACACTGGGGAGTGCCTGAGCTGCCGGGACCACACAGCCGGACACAACTGTGAGAGGTATGGCACGTGTGCCCTTTCCCTGGCTCCTCTCCTTCCCCACAGCAGGGTAGGCACAGCAGCTGTTTCCTTCTGGTGCTAGTGCTCCGGCAGGTGTGAAAGTCCCTGGGCCCCAGGAGTCCGAGCAGCGCTTGTAGTCCTGGAGAATGATGGGAGTGGAGATCACCTCTTGCCTGCCTGCAGCCTTACACCTCACAGCAGTGCCTGCGTGGGTGACCAAGAGCACATTGCAGGACCCCAGGCCATCAGCGAGCCATTGCAAGCCTTCTGAGAGGCCTCACTATGGCAGGGCTGACATCCAGCCTTGGGTCTTCTGCTCTTACACTGATGTAAACCAGACAAATTTGTGTCTGTGGACACAGCTGCTAGGAGTGTGAGTGGTAAGGGGGTGCCGTAAGGATGTTTCTGCCCTTTGGTTCTTCACAGTGGTAGAAAATCTGAGCTTAGTTACAGCAAGGCTGCAGTGTGTTTGCTTGCAGTCCCTGCATTTTATGTACCCTGTTGTGCAGGTGCCAGGCTGGCTACTACGGAGACCCCATCCTGGGGTCAGGTGACCACTGCCGCCCCTGCCCTTGCCCTGATGGCCCTGAGAGTGGACGCCAGTTTGCCAGCGGCTGTTACCAGGATCCAGTCACACTGCAAGTCGTGTGTGTCTGTAGCGTGGGATACATAGGTACTTGGTGGGAGCATGGAGGTGTGGCTGGTTGGGTTGAACCTCTCAGGGAGAAGGGTATGTTTATATGGGTTAGATGTGACCACAGCACCAGCATCCGTAGGTTGTTGCTGGAGGTTGCCTCCCTTGGAAGGTGCCAGGGCAGAGTGGCTTGTGCAGATGATGCCAGTACCACCATGAATCTCATCTCCAGCAGTGTGGTGAGGAATGACCAGTGGCTAACAGAGGGTGGACAGGACAGCACTGGAACCAAGGGGATGAGCAGCATGCCTTGGTGCCCTGGGTGGTACCATCCATGCTCTGCACCAAGTTGCAATGGACTCACCAAGTGCAGTCTCTGTTTCTTTAAACATGAAGCAGTTAATGCCCCCCCATTACTGGTCTTTATTGCTTTGCTGATTATGGGGCTGCGCACTAGCAAGCCGCGATGGCAATTCCCACTGTGCCTGTTTGTTCAAACAGGCAGTCGATGTGATGAATGTGCGTCTGGCTTCTTTGGGAGCCCCGATGAGGTTGGTGGCGCCTGCCAGCCATGCCAGTGTAACAACAACATCGACACCACTGACCCAGAGGCCTGCGACAAGAGGAGCGGAGCGTGCGTGAAGTGCCTGTATCACACTGAGGGGGAAAACTGCCACCTCTGCAGAGAGGGCTACTACGGGAGCGCCCTGCAGCAGGACTGCCGAAGTAAGTGGGAGACACGGCTGCAGCCCCTGCACCAGCTTTCTTGGGGACAGCAGCCAACACCTGAAGTCTAGTTACCTGGGAGCATTTGGGGTGGAGGGAAAACCTTATTACTTCCAGCTGGAGTTGCCTGCAGCTGCCATGCAGCTGGGTCGGGCTCCTGGCTGGTAGAGGGGCCCTTTACATTTGAGAGGGAGGATAGAGACAGCATTTACATTTGCTGAAAGGAGGAGGATTTTGCAGGAGTAGGGGCTTCTTACCCTCTTGATACTGGTCTCTGTTTATCTCTTCTCCAGAGGTAAGGTGGTGGTGGGAGAGTTTGACTTGTTTACACCAGGTCCCTGCAGGTATGGTTGGGCAGTGGGAATGAGGGCGATGACAGGAAGCTGAAGTGGGTGGTGGGGAGGCAGACCCACCTCTCCTGTGGCATCAGGCACAGCCCAGCAGGACGGACGGGTTGCTGGGTGGGAGAACACACCATCAGCCACTTCAAGCAGATCTGCCACCATAGCTGGCTAACAAGAGCTGGGCAGACCTGGGCTTTGGTTGTACAGAGGGAGGAAAGGAGAAGAGCAGGGAGGGCTGGGCTGCTTGAATGAGGGACTCCTATGACCTTCTGTGTGCTGGGGCAGAAGCTGTAGAGGTGGCCAGCCTGGGCCATGAGGAGGGCTCTTGGGCAGTGCTGGGTGTCATTCAGTGTTGGGTCAGCCAGGCCTGGCCACTGGCATTGGGACATGCCAGCACCTGCCCACACCTCTGCAGACGCAGAGAATCAACTAGATATGAAGTCAGGGCAGTCTGGTAGTGGGAGGGCACGTTCACATGGAGGTGCCATGCTCTTTCCTCACAGAGTGCGTCTGCAACTACCTGGGCACTGTCCGGGAGGACTGTGAGGGCTCGGAGAGCTGCCGGTGTGAGGCGGCCACGGGGCAGTGCCGGTGCCTCCCAAACGTGGTGGGGCAGACCTGTGACCGCTGTGCCCCGCACACGTGGCGGCTGGCCAGCGGCACCGGCTGCGAGCAGTGCGACTGCGACCCTACGCGCTCCCTCGGCCCCGCCTGCAATGAGGTGAGGGAGCACAGGCATGCACCCAAGGCTGGGCCTCTGCTCTGGTGCAGGGCTGAGCTGCTGAGGGGCTCACATCTCCTGATAGCTTGCTGCAATGCCTTTGGCGGGGGCACCTGGGGTCTGCTCATGGTTCCAGGGGCTGGCAGGCTGCTTTGGGGGCACGAGAGGGCTGGTGAAGGTCCAGCAGGGGTTCACCTAGTCCACCAATGATACAGGTGCACCGAGGAAAGAGACAAACGGAGGGGCTTTCCCAGATGTTTTATTTGGGCACCAGGGTTGTGCTAGGGAAGCACTGGCACGGGGAGTTACAGTTACATAAATACCACCACAAGGGGGTGGGGGAGGGTACAGACATCCTATGAGGTAGGAGTGAGGGGTTTGAATTTGGGGGCCTTTGTATAGGAATACAAAATACGGAGCCCTCCGGGGGGGAAACCAGATACCGGGGGTGGGGGAAGAGAGGGCAGCAGTGCCTGGCCATGAGGTAAACCAAAACCTGGCCATTATCACACTGCAACAATGGCTTTGTTCTTTGGTTTTGGCAGTTCACAGGGCAGTGCCACTGCATGCCAGGCTTCGGAGGCCAGACCTGCCGGGAGTGCCAGGAGCTCTTCTGGGGTGACCCAGGCGTGGAGTGCCTAGGTGAGTCCAAGCCTGGTGCCTGCTCTACCTGCTCCTTTTGGAAATGGCCATTTGGGTCTGCACACCATCACACCCTGGTTCACTGGGACATCCCTGCCAGGAGCAGCCCACTCAAGCCTTGGAAAAGAGGGAAAAAGGCATGGTGGGGTCTGCCTGGGGTTTTGGTGCCTTGGGGGATGAGATGTGTGGCAGGAGCCCAGCCCTGTGCTTGTCTGTGTTTTTCTTGTCTGACCTTTATAGAGAAACAAACCTCCCTGTTTAGAAGCAGTCTTCCTTAAGGGTAAGGTTGCAACGCTGTCAGGTAAGCCAGCATGATAAGAAAATGTATCACAAGCATTTGAATTTGAGAACTGGTCTGGAAATGAGTTTCCTTTGCCTTTCAGTTGTATGTAGCTGAAGACCACTGTCTCTTGTGTCTTCTTACAGAGACTGGCCCTGAATAAATTAGGTTTTTTATTTAGTAGGAGACTTTCTTTATGTTTCAGATGATAATGAAGGAGAAAGCAGAGACCATGCAGTGGGTTAGCCATAGCTACATGCTCCAAAACAGCACCGTGAAGTAGGTTGTTTAGCAAACTGGATGGCCTCTGTCCTTTCATTATAAACATGTCTGTTCATTAGCTGGAAAAGAAACTTCAAACATTGTCCAGACCAGAACAAACTTGTATCTCTGATCTGTTCAAATAGGAGCCTTTGCCAAGTGAGTTTGCAATAGATTAAGGTATTTTTTCCTTCAGGGAGGAATGTGCTTGCTGTGGTCTTTAATAAATCCCTTACAATAGAGATACCTTAGAGCCCATTATCTTGGTAGATAGGTGGGTCACAGCTACTTGATTACTGCAGCAGATGAAAGGACTGGGGAATTGTCCCAATTCCTGAGTACATATTGGGTTTCTTGGGGGAAAGGCTGCCTTTCCAGAAGCTGTGTGTGTTCTGACACAGTAAGGGTTGTGCTGACCCTGCTGGCTCCAGGGCAGGGATTGTCTCTTGGTATCAGTTGTCTCCATCAGGGTTTATTGATGGAGTCCATCTGCATACCTTGTCAGTAGGATTTTGCAGCATACCAGCATTTCTGGTCTCTCATGGAGTTTCTGCTGTCTTTTGAACGTGTGAAAACCTGTTTTCTCTCTTTACTCCAGAAACATTAATATATTCTTCAGAGCCCATTTTTACCATGCAAGATCTACGCTCCCCTTCCAGCCCGCCATCCCTTTTGTGCCCTAGTGCTATAGGAGACTCATGTAGGTGAGAAGGCAGATTTTCCTTCATGATTACATCCAACAGGAGATCTCTATGGCAGGTGGGGAGAGCTGCTGCCCTGGGCTGAGCAGTGGCAGCCTGCAGCGTGATGCTCTGGACGGGCTCCAAGCGTGTGCTCGTTTGTGGAACACATCCAGCCGGGTGGTGCTGCAGACTCCCCCGGTGTGGTGGGGTCAGTGCCTCCTGCCAGTCTCCTATCTTTCCTTGGCAAGGAAACAATCGACTTCTCAGCCCTCATTTAGCCCCAGGGAGTGAGTGGTGATGTTCACGCTGGCAGACGTGCAGCTGCTGCGTGGGCAGGTAGCAATTCTCAGGGGTAAGCGGGTTGCAGGCAAAGTGGAAAACTGTGCCGTTTAAGGAGCTGCTGAGCAGTGTCCCTGGAAAACAGCTGACATTTGGCCTGCAGTCAAAGTGAAGCTGGAACTGAGACAAGGCTTTGTCACAAAGACGTCTGCTCCAGTTGCAGGGGGACATGTGGACTTCCCGGCCATGGCGTTTGCCACCTGGCATGTTCTTGCTGGCCCAGGCAGCCAGTATGGCCACATTTTATGCTGCATTCAGGAGCAAAACAGAAACCAGTCGGGATGGGGAAGAGTGAAAACTCTGAACCATATGAGTGTGGACACAGTCTTCACCGAGCTGATGCAGAGGTGTGGACAGGGATCCCAACGACTGCAGGGTGGGATCCTCCACTCTCCAGGGCAAGTGGCTTCTGCTCAAGGTTGGAAACCACAGAATGAATCAATTACTCCAAGGACAGTGATGTGTGATCTCTTCACAAGAGGTCTTCAGGTTGTTGGCATCAGGAAATACAAGCTCCTGATGAGAAATGGGGACCATACTGCTCACGTTGCTTTGACAACCTTTACAATACTGAAAAACCCAAGTGCTTGCAAATAAGCTCTGGACATAGCTGTGTGGAGATGTGCAAAATAGCCCGTCTAGGACAGGGTGGGAGCTGCAGCTCCCCATGAGTTCTCAGGCACTTGCAGCAGCACTGAGTTTGGGATGTGGCCCAGAGTCCCAGTACACTCCACTGGAAACAAGGCTCTAGGGCACTCTCCCTGCCATCCCCATTGCCAGCTGCTGCCTGTGACTTCTTTTCTAGAAACCTTGGTAAGATCAGAGATGGTGAAGCAGAAGACAAGGAAGGCAGGTTTTTGTACCTGCTCTGGGTGCTTTGATTTACAGTCTGTGCTCCCTGTGGTGCAGAGAAAGTGTTACCTGATATCTCCTCTCTGCGTGTCCACAGAGATCACTATGGGACCACACTGCTGGGGCAAGCTGAGGTGGGTGCCTGTATTTGCACAGCTTCTTGAACCCACAGCACTGAGTGCACTTCAGCACACATAGATGTCCATTGGGGATTACACACCATGGAGAGCCTGTAGGCTGGGTCTTCAGAGACTGCTTACTTCCTGTGCTTGGAAAAACCACAATATTTTCTCACTGAATTTGACATAATGCCTGAAACAAGCACAGTAGAGGCATAGAGGATGGGGAAGAGCCCAGCATTTCTCTGTTGGCCTCATGCAGGTCCCTGGGAGGATTGCAGTGAGCAGGAGCTGTGCTGTGAGCATCGCCTCCTCCGGGGGCACTGCCAGCTCCTTGGCAGATCTCTTCTGCCATTGCTCCAGCCACAAGCTGTCTGCAGCTCTGCCTGAGCCTGCACGTGAACGTGTGTGTGTGCATAAAAATCATTCCTAAGGTAGTAAATAATGGCATTGCAGAGTTCATCAGATTCAGGTCTCCCAGGCATTCCACTGGAGCTTTTCCAAAGCCTGGCAACTAAAGTGCAGGACTCGGCATGCTGAGTTCTGCGCCAGCTCAACCCACAAAGCATGTCTCCAGCAGAAGGCTCCAGGCTCTGGGAAGGCTGAGATGTGGAGTGGCTGCAGATGCAACTCAAGTAATGCCCTTGCACAGTAGATACTTAAAGTTTATGTTTCATCTAATATGAAGGAAATGACAATTCTACTGTCATCACTGTTTTAGTAAATTGGACAAACAGACCAGAGTGCAGTTAGTAGGAGGTACTGTGTGAGACTGGAAGTTAGGTGATATTGCTATAACCCCTTCACAAGAAGCATACCCGTGTCAATATTTTTGTGTTGGACATGAATATCAAGTCCTATTGTAAAATCACAGAATTTCATTGAACTACAGTGAAAAAAAAGTAATGTTTTTCATCAAATACACACTGCATACATTGACAGAATGTTGTTTTTCTCAGTTTTAGTCTTTGTTATGTGGCTGGTGCAGAAACAGCTGTTCACTGAAAATTACCCTATTGTCATTTAAGAATAAGTTTTGTAGTCTTAACATCTAACACCTGGGTCTTAAACTAGTCACATAGGCTGCTTTTATAGGAGGTGTTTCTGGTGTTGAGAGAAGACTACCAGATGTCTCTTTTCCTTCTGTGAGAAGTGTATAAAGGAAGTCAGACAAATTCTATACTAAAGAAAATATAATTTTTTCACTTTGAGTTTCATAATTTTAATTGACCTAGGATCATAAAATATTGCAATGTGTATTGATTGTTTCCAGAAAACTATCCTTTTGGCATGGTCTGCTAGCATATTAAGATGTAGCAGAGTAATTCTAGGCTGGGATGTTATCTTAACATTCCTACTGAAAATCATAATGCTGAGGAGTTAGCACCATGCTTGCAGGGTAACTTGAGTCAATAGCTGCTTATTCAGAAGAAATTTGCTAGCTCTGCGAAACTTTCAACCTTACAAATTGCTGAATGGTTTTCTTATCACAGTGCCTCACTACCACTGGGAAATGATGCCAGGCAATCATGTCTGAACAAAACCTTTGTGTTTTTTCTGTGGAGGAGTTAAACATTTGATGCTCGCAGCCCTCATTTTCAAGCAGTAAAGAAAATATTTCTGGAAAAATTATTTCTGTTCAGCATAGGATGATGTATAACACTTTTTTGTTCCTGGCATCCTCCGGTAAGGAATTGAACACTGATAGTGGTCTTCATACAGCCCATTCCAGTATTCATTCTATCTCCTCTGCTGTAGTATCAAGTGCTCTGACACACCTGAGTTTTAATTAAGTGATGTGCAAATATGCTGCATATTGAATTACAGTAGTTTAAATGGAAGTGAGTTCTAAGTATTTAAAATCAGAGGGAAGGGTAGCAGAGCTGTCAGAGTAGGTGAAAGATAAAGCAATTCATAGATCTTTGGGAGCTTAAAGCAAACCTCTCAAGCTAGTCATTTGCTTCTTTTGAATTTCTCTTAGATTTTTACAAGACTGTATTTGATAATACGTGTTTGAGTGTTACTTCTATCTTTAGGATCAGGAAAAAGGAGGAGGAGAAATGCACTGATGAAGGTGATACAGAAATTACCCATGGATACTCAGTGTGTGCATGCACATACATGCACATGCATTTGTGAACAGATACAGCTACAATCCTTTATACTCACAATCTGTTAATCAGCAGATCCTAACTGAAGAATTGGCTAAAATTTTTCATGTCAAAAATATGATTTCACTGAAGTATGTCATAGAAGAATTGCTGATTGAGTTACACACTCAATTAAAAAAAACAATACGCCCAGTTACAAAATGACATTTCAAAACAGAAACCTATTGTTTAATTTAGTAAATGCTTCTTTGAAAACCCTTAAATCTTGGGCCAACAATTTCAAAAGACTTCTTTTCTTCCACTGTGTTTTCCATGGGAGGTACTGCAATGTCCTGCTCTGCTTACAGATTTGAAGCCTGTCTAACACTGATCTTCAATGCAAGCAGCCGTGTCTGCATTAACTCGCAGCCCTTCGGCTTGGCTTTGGGCCGTCTGTCTGCATGAAGGGAGAGTAATCAACCATTTGTCTTGAAGGCGTTTCCAACTCAAAGTGGTCAAGGCATCCAAGTATCTTGAAGTAAACTCAACATCTGTATGATTTTGCAGTGCAAAATGAACTACTTTCCAAATTTCTTGTCATGTAAACATAGGGAAGCCATATAAAAGGAGCTTACAGGACTTTGGTATAGGGAAAGACACATATACTATGATAAGCAGAGTATAAAGCTGTTGGTAGCTACTGAGCCACATCTGAAACACTTCTGCATCCCTAGATTTACCTGTGTGTTTCTTGTTCTTGAAAAAGTTCAGATTAACCAGGCATATGCTAACACTGGATGTGTTGTAGCTACTCAGGTCTTACATCAGCCTTAGGAGCATGCTGGTTGGAGCCAAAATCTCCTGAGTGAACCAGTACTTTGAAGACTATATGTGAGTTAGCCTGTTTGGGTACAGCAGAAGCAAAACTGCTGTAACAGCAGTCTTAGTACTGGACTACATCTGAGTTTCACAATAGCTACAGGAATAGTTGGACATATCAAGGGAGGTGTTGGAGGAACAAGCACTCCACTGTGGCTAGAAGTGATAGTGGGGTACTTAGGTCAAACATGATCCTGGGCATGATGTGCTGGATCATTCTGACCTGATCTGATGATCTAGCAGGTGATAGGAATCAAGGTATCTCTGGTATTCACATCCCAGTTCATTGGCAGTGATAATTGAGTGTCACAGGAATCCTTTTGGTGCATGTGCACCCACCATCATGAAGGATGGATGCGTAACTCAGCTGTTCTTCCATAAGCTATTTGCCAATCCTGTGCCAGACTTTTCCTGTGCCACCTTTCCTTGCACATCTATCCTGCTACTGTCACTATGCTTTTGTTCCTTTAGGATGAAGTCATGCCCTTGAGTCAAAGAGACTGAAGCCAGCAGATTCTTGGCAGGCAGGCATTGCCCGAGGCAGAGGTGAAAGCTGGCACCGAGCTGTTTACCTGGAGGCCTGCAGTGTTCAAGGCACTCCTCACTACCTAGAAGGCTTTATATGATCTTGGCTTGGGCTTGCTTTCCTTCTCTTGAGAACTGGCCACAGTTGAAGTGAGTGGAGGGTTTGATTCCCCCCATGGCATAAAGGGAAGGTGATCTCTTCAGTGGCCTTGGACATGCTCCTTGCTGGGGTGTAAAATGCCTGGTGGTGGTGTCCAGGGCACAAGGTACAGGACTCAGCCACTAGAGGTGTTTAGAGATGGTTAGGATTTGAAAGTTGGCATGGTCCTGTGTATGGTTAATGTCTTGGGAAGTTCATGAAGAAAAGGAACAGGAAGTATGAAACCAGCACTTTTGAAAACCATTTTATATAAATTTCATTCAGGGGACTGAGGTAATTCAGAGCCAGGATTGCCTGTTTCTGGGCTTGATAAATATCTTAAAATGGAGAAATAACCCACAGTAATATTTCTAGCTGCCTTGTACATTTTTCTCATGGTCCTGCAAAGCTCAGTTTGGAAGTTTTGTGGAACTTGAAATGTGGTGATTCTTCCAACTGTTGTGCTGTGTTTAGAATAAATTACTTCTTTGCTCTTATCATCCCCCAACAGGCAGCTATGGAGTTTGGGTTTTCACCTTGCAAACAAGTTAGTACCTAAATTCTTTTTTCTTCTTCCCTAGCATTTTCTGGGTCCAGAGATTTTGGAATCCACTTTACCATGTAAATGCTACTAAAGCCATGTCATTTGCTTTTCCTAAATATGCAGGTACTCATGAGTAGAATTACCAACATGGGATTAGGGTTTTTTTTTTTTTTTTTCACATTAAGCCTTTTAAATCCGCAAGTAAATATAATGATCTGATTTGCCAGCAGCAAGTATTCATGTAACTTGATCAGACCTCAGGATCTTTGAGAAAAACCACATGCCGTTTAGCCTCTTTCTATACAGAGGAATTTGGACAATTCATCATTATACCAAAGGCCTTATTAGTTGACAGAAGGGTTAACTGACCTTCAGACAGGAACTCAGCAGTTTGCCTGCAGGGAACATATTCCATGGTGAGTTGACTACTTAAGCACTTTCGATGTAAAGTAAAAACAATCTCTTGTGTCAGGGTATAATTCAAAGAACAAAGGACCGTTTTGCTCAATTGTGCAGGCAGCAGAAGTTATTTTTGTCTCTTGCCTATCATATTCACATTGTACAAGAAAGTCGTTTTGTTGAGGAGCGATTTGTTCTGCTGAGGCTCTTTGTGTAATTTCTGAACTGAAGACCACCACTGTGTTCTGGCATTGAAGCAAACAATGTACAGTCTTGAAAACGGCTTTGTGTTTTGCCCTATTTTCAAGCGGGCATTTGCTTTGGGTGTGTGAATTGATTTATGGGCCTTTTTGAGCCATTTAACCTCCTTCGAGAATGCCTCGTAAATGGATGTGTAAGTGAGGGGTTTTAGCAGGTATGCCAGTCCTTTTCCTGTGTAAGGAATATGTTCTTGACCTGCTTCGGGTGCACTGTGCCACAATGGTAGGTAGATGATGTGCATATTTTCAAAGCCTCTCTTTTTGTTATTTGCTGCCCTCTCTTTATTAAAAGCTTTGCATGTTGGTGGTGTCCTCTGCTGCTGCCGCCTCCTGTGTAATTAAGGAGGTCAAGTGGCAGCCTCACTGCCTGGAAACACTGCTCCTGATAGCGTTATTGCGTACAAAGCGTGTCTGTGCTTTCAGCAGTGACACTGCATCACTAAGTTAATTGAGTAACTTCTCTCTGCGGTGGGTTAGTGCCAAAGAAGAGCATTTCAGGATGGTGTGAATAGTAACTCCTGAGTTGGTGCTCAGTGTGTGAAATAATTTTTAAAAATATATAAATCTGTTAAGTGTTCTCATTTCCACTTGAGGGTGACAAACAGCATGTAGGCTCTCGGTCGTAGGCAAGGCTGCCCATGACCACATTCTTTGTTCTGTTCTACTTTTCACTGCCAGATTTTTTCTGATTTTCTATATACCCAAAATGTCAGCCCAGTGCCAGGCTCCTCGATGTGTGTGAATGTTTTCCCACTCTCTGTGGTAGGAGCATGTTCTGAGCCAGTCCCTGTAGCTCTGTCTTAGAAGATCTCACAAGGGCTTTTGCTCCATAGATTTGTCCTTTTCTTTGAAGCCAGTTCAGCTTTTAGCACTCACACCACCTTATCGAAGTGAGCTCCTCCACTTAGTTAAGTGGTGTGTAATCAACTATCTCCTTTTGGTGTGCTGTTTGTGAGAGGTGCAGGGGAAAGTGGTTGGGCTTTGATCTGCAGGATTCCTCAGTTGACTGTTATTCCTGTGCTGGAGGAGGCAGTAAATGGTTGTTCCTAGTTCAATTTTCCTATTTCACTCATGGATTGCTCTTAAACCCTCTGCTATGTGCCTGCCTGCCATTTCTTTTCCTATCCTGAGAGCCTTGCTCTACTCACTCTTCATTGCAGGAGTGAAACTGGGATCTTTGTTTTTAGTTGCTATCCAGTTGACATCTGAACATTGCAACAAGTGGTGTCTGTCCTTGTGCCATTATTTTTCCTATTTCTGAGATGTGCAAATCCTGGTCTCCCCTAGAGTTATTTCCCTATCTCTCTCCCCTTTCTCACTCACTCTTGCTTCCCCCATACACTAGTGATACATCCATAATTAGCTTTTTATAATTCAGACGCTGATGACGTCTGTATTCATTTCACCACTTTATTATAACTGATTTTTTTTCCACTCTGCCAGCATCACTGCCATTTCCCTCTCTGTGGCCTTCACATGTGCCTTTTTCTCCTCCCAGCATGTGATTGCAACCCTCGTGGCATCCAGACCCCACAGTGTGACCGTGCCACTGGGCAGTGCATCTGCAGTGAAGGGGTGGAAGGGCTGCGCTGTGACAAGTGCTCCCGGGGGTACTCAGGCGTCTTCCCCGACTGCGTGCCGTGCCACCAGTGCTTTGCCCTCTGGGATGTGATCATTAGCGAGCTGGCTAATAGGACCCAGCAGTTCTTGGACAGGGCTAATACCCTCAAAATCACTGGAGTCACTGGCCCATACCAGCAGACGCTCAACACGCTGGAGGAGAAGCTCACTGAAATTAAAACCATCATCGCTCAAAATCCAGCAGCCGAGCCCCTGAAGAACATTGGAAATCTCTTTGAGGAAGCTGAGTGAGTACTGTTGTAGTTACATGGATAAGTCTGTCGTGGGAAGGAGTGGGAGTTCCACTGAGCTGGGATTTACTTGAGTGACTGATGTCCCCATGCTGGGCCGAGGGCACTCTGACTCCGCTCCTCTGGCTGGGCAAGGATACTGTGGCTCCTGGGCTGCTGGAGCACCTTGCCATGCTCAGCACTGGCAGTGAGCATCCATCCCGGGAGCAGAAACCTGGCTGGGGCAGGCAGGAGCAGTGCAGCTGCCATGTGCTGGGCTGGGGTTGTCCTGCTCCCACTGCTCTCCAGGCAGCTAATTACCAGGGAGGCACTCATGCTTGCCTTGTGCTGCCCCGGGGCAAAGGACAAACACTGCTATTATGTGAGAGAATGAAGAGGGGGAGAGATTAAATTCCTGGATTTCCCGTGTAGCTGGTGAGTTGGAAACTTGGGCTCCTTTCTGCACTCAGCACGTGTGGGGGGAAGCACCAGCTTTATAACAAGGATTGTTTTCCATTTTTCTCAGGGTAGAAGCCTTGTATTTTCTTTTAGGGCTAAGCACATAAAAGATGGTAGTCTGGAGATGGGGCAGTCTAACATTAAGTAGGATTACAGAGGCTTTCTAGCCCTGCCTGCAACTGCTCCAACTTGCTTGTGCATTGTAAAGGGAACTGCACAAAGCAAATGGGCGAGGATTAAAGCACAAATGTCTCAATTAGGAATAGCTTGTGTCCTACAGCTCCGCTCCCTCCTGCTGGAGAGCTGGGACTTGCTACTGCTTTTGGACTCTGTATTGAGAGAGGTCAGAGCAGCTGAGAAGCTGCTTTTCCCTGACATACCTTAGGTGTACCTGTTCTTGCTCGTCTCTGGCTGTATAGAAGAGTATGGGGTTTTGGAGGAGTCCTGAAAAACAGCAGGCTCTTGGGCTATTGAGAGAGCTGTAAGTTGATCTTAGCTCTTAAATACTGCCTTGATTCTTTCAGAATGAGGAAATGCTGGGCTTGATGGGATCACCATGGATGGGAATAGCTTCCTATGCCCACTTCTGTTCTACAGCAGCCTTGACGTGTAATACTTGCTTTTCCTTTTAGGGTTATCCCACTAGCTAAAGCCTGCTCCATGGCTCACTGAGTGAATGCTTAGAGCAGGAGGTTTTCCTTCATAGCCCTGGTGAGGAGGGATCTTTACAGAAGAGTTTAAAGAATCCATTGTGTTAAAACTAAGGCTCCCCCCTCCCTGCTTCATGAAGTTCAAATCTGTCCGATGAGCTCACAGTAATCAAAACTACATTTGAGCTGTGTGGGATGGAAAGGAAATTATGTATGGATCATAGTAGTCAACTCTGACCTATGGAGTTGCCATGATACTAGAGCATTACACCAGTCCTCTGGAATCTGCCTCCAGTTAATCTTACACAAAGCAGCTGTTTTCTGAGCAATTCGGTGCTTTGGGTTTATAAATGTGCTGTAGATTAAAAAGTAGTTTTGTGTAATAAAGGAAACAAAACAGTATTCTAGGTAGGCATGTTGTTACAAACCACTTGGAGCTCCACTGAGGGAGGACAGGTCCTGCCATGGGAAAAGCTGGGTACATCTCTAGCCACCACTCTTCAGTAAAGTATGAGGCATATGACCCTTCCTCCTCCCCCTGTTGAGTCCTGTGCCTGTTTTACAGAAAGCTGACAGCAGATGTTACAGTTAAGATAGCTGACATAGAAGAAAACCTATTAGCCTTAGCAGCAAAGAGCAATAGCACAGGCACTGACCTGAGTGCGCTGGAGACAGATGCCAAAAGTCTCGACCACGTCGTGAAAGAACTTGCAGAGCAGCTAGAGTTCATCAAGATCTCTGATGTTCGGGGTAAGTGTCATGGGGAGGGGGAGAAAGCAGTGGCGTGGCCAAAGATTTAATTAGTGCATGGGTTTAAGTACCAGATTAATCTTCTAACTTTTAATAAAACAGTTCCTCAGTGACACGTTCTTTCTGTGCATTAGCAGAGTTGCTGATTCACCAGGAATTTTTGCCCCCTCACCCTGTCTCTCTCCCTCTGCACATTGCAAAGCTGGCTCAAATTCTTGGGGCACAGAATCATCCTAAAGTGTCACGCTGAATGCATTGTAGATGAGGCACAACAGCAGAAAGTGCTCCACAGGTTTCAAAATATACCTGGACATCCCACTTGCTCCCCCCAGTCTGTTAAACTGCTGTTTCTGGTTGAAAAAAAGAGCTCATGAAAAAAAGGGCCCAGTTCTTCTGAGCCACCCAAGTCTTGCATGTCCATTGGCACACTGAAATGGGCCAAGAAGCAAAATTTACTGGACTAAGAGGAATGTCACCACATACTTTGGAAATCTGGAAAGCTGACTTCAGAGAAAGTAATTTTTAAGTTTTCTTTTAAATTTCCTGGTTTGCAGGAAGTCTGAGATTGTTTCCAGTGAACATGGGAGATTGCAGAGTGAAGCAGGTAGTATGTAGAACAGGGAGGTACCTGAATTTTGGCATTCTGCAAAGGAAAGCTGCTCCAAGGTGCAGAGTATAGTCACCCCCATAGTCACTCACACCCACACAAGGCCTCTCCAGGGGTTGTCCAAAATAAACAGTTCCATAAATCAGCATCTTTCATCAAGCAGTTGTTTCTTAGGAAAGCTCTGACCAGTTTCCAAGCAGTGACTCCATAAGCCAGACATCCCAGGGCAAGCAGTAAGAATTAATGGGATAAGGGAATCCTTAGAAAACAGACTGTTCCTCTAAAAACCCTAAAAGGCCATATCTCCTTTTGCCAATAGAGCAAGCAGAATTCAGTCACTAGGGTCAGTGAAAGGCTTAACTTCAAAGTCCAGCGTGGCATACTGTCCACCAAGCAAAAAAGTAAACCCATTTTTTCTACAAGAGGCCAAACTCTGTCATCCTTGCAATGGCACTGAACACAGCTGCCAAGGCCAGCATTTGATTTAATGTGAGGTGATATATTGCTAACCCTGTGTGTCATTGGCTAACATTGGTAATATACATTACTCTGGGTTACTTAACAGAGTTCTCCTCCGCTCCCTTTGATTTCTGCAGGAGCCTTGGATAGTATCACCAAGTATTTTGAGATGTCCCTGGAGGCAGAGGAGAGGGTCAATGCCTCCACTGTTCATCCCGATAGCGCCGTGGAGCTGTCAGTGCAAACGCGGCAGGAAGTGGAAGACTTAATTAATGAGAAGGAGGCCTGGTTCAAGGCTAAACAAGAGGAGCAGTCGCGCCTTCTGGATGAACTTGCGGGCAAGCTGCAGAGCCTGGATCTCTCCGAGCTGGCTGAGAAGGTACATGGCTGAGAACTGCTGGGATCAGACCCGTAGCAAAACCAGAGTCAGGTTTGTGACGAAGTGACAGATAGGGAGGAACTGTAGGGCGTGACAGTGTGAGATATGTGCTTGGTACATGAAAAATGCACCTTGCTTGGCTGAACAACCCCTGGGTTTTGTGGGCTGTTTAACTGGTGGGCTCTGAGACTACTGGCTTTCAAAGACCAGCCTTTCATGTTGGTCTTCCTCCTATTCTTCCCAGCCCCAACAGAGCACCGGTTTTTGCATCACCCCTGTTCTAACCCAATGTCCTTTGCTAAGGATGGAGTTCCCAAGTGCAGAAAAGTGTGGCAAATCTGCTGGGCTGAGTGCCATCCTTTTAAGCCTATCCCAAGTTCAGTGCTTGCTTTCCCTAGGCTCCCCTCTTCCCTTCTGCAGCTCCACAGGGTACACTGTGCCTGTACAGCGCCCAGCCAGGCAGCGCTTCTGCGCACAGTGACAGGCCCCAGCATCACCCCAGGCTTATCCTCCTGCTTGAGACAAAGCAGAACTTACAGGCAGCTGGAGTCAAAAGGGCATCTTTTCTGTTGAAGGTGCCTGTTCATCTGTAAATGTGATTAAGGGTGGCTTTTTCTTGGGAGAGACTGGGTGTTCCCTCAGTTTCTCTTTGAAGTTGGCCAACTGCATTCAGTGAACAACTCTGGGTGAAGGCAGGCTGCAGGGCACTGCTCATTAACTCCCCTGAGCAGGCCAGGCCTGTGGTAGAGAGCGAGTTCACACACTGATTGTCCCTTGTCCTTTACAACTAGTCATCCCTCCCACTCCCTCAGCCCTCCTTTTTTTCTCTGGAGGGAACAAAGAGGTGTCTTTTTGTTTAGTTTCCCTTCCCTTGCATTCCTGCCCTGACTGTTCTTGAGGAGTGAAAATCTTGGGTAGATGTTTATCAAGGCAGTAAATACTCAGTTGCTTGGAGGTGTAGTCATCACACACTCACACACACACCTTTTTGCTTTCTAGCTACTGCTGGGTTACATGCCAAACAGGTAAGAGGGACTCATTTACACTTCACAGGAGACAGCTGCAGCTAGCTTGGCTCAGCCCCTAGTTTTTCCCAGGGAGTTTTTTTGGCTATCATTTAGCAAAAAAAGAGGGGGTGTATGAAAAGGTAAAAGAACCTCACAAGAATGGGGAATTTTCTAATTTTCCCCTCTGTCTAAACCAACTCCTGTGTTATTTCATTACCAAACAATTGACCAAGTAGTGGATAATTCTCAGTGCAATGTTGTTGATAGAAATAGTTTCACTTCTTAAAAAAAAGTTTACTCTGAAATTTTCTGGTAGAATAGTGTCCTGCTCCAGCCCCCACGCAGCTTAGCACTGGAAATCAGGCTGTGAGTGCTTCCCTTGTCTCCTGTGTCCTGCAGACGTGTGGCACTGCTCCGGGAGCCTCCTGTGCCGAGTCTGAGTGTGGGGGTTTGAACTGTCGAACTGATGAAGGAAAGAAGAAGTGTGGAGGCCCTGGCTGCGATGGGCTGGTGACCGTAGCTCACAACGCCTGGCAGAAGGCTATGGATTTTGACAGAGACATCCTCAGTGCGTTAGCAGAAGTTGAGCAACTCTCCAGAATGGTAATATGCCAAATCAATTGTTAAGATAGTAAAAAAAAAAAAGAAAGTCTTTCTGTTGTAACACAGACACTAATTGACAAAGTATGTGCTGGTTTCCTGCAGAAAATACTTCTCTTGAGTTGTGTAACTTCATCATGCTTGTAAATATCCTCAGAAAGGGAGCTTGCTAAAGTGAAGCTTCATGGATAGCTAAACATGAGCCTGAATTGTTTAAAGTAGCACTGGTGGTATGGATCAGGGCCAGCTTCCAAGTGTTCTGTGAGTTTTATGAGAAAAAGCATTCCTCATTGCTATTACTTCTGACTCCTGATGAATTGTTTTAAAACAAGCCCTAAAGCATAAGAAGATAAGCAAGCCTTCCATTTTCCTCTCTTTAGGTTTCTGAGGCAAAACAGAGAGCAGATGAAGCAAAACAAAATGCACAAGCAGTTTTGCTCAAAACCAATGCTACAAAAGAACAAGTGGACAGAAGCAATGAAGATCTGAGAAATCTTATTAAGCAGATTAGAGACTTTCTAATGCGTAAGAACCTCATATTTTAATTATATTTTAATTCTGGGTTTGTGAAAACTAGCTTTACAGCTGTATTATCTTCTAAGGGTTAGTGCAGTAGTTGTCATCATTCCTCCCACCACCCCCAGAAAGACAGTGTGTTTGATGAAATCTGGAAACATGAGAAAAACTAAGAGAAAACCAAGATAATAAGAAAGTGAGAGCAAACTGTGACATGTTCTTGTGTGCATTTCAGCTGAGGCAGTTGTACTGCTGTACTTGGCCAAGTATGTCTGTAAGTTCTGGCTAGAAAGACAGAGTAGTATTAAAGGGCAAGGAAGTCAGAAACTGAGTTTCTCTCTCTGTAAGAAAGAAGGTAAAGGTTAAATGAGAGGTTTGTTCTCCAGCAGCCCATTCCTTGCCTGTTTGCTCAGGGCTGACTATGCTGGGATCACAAATACGTCTATGAGCACCTGTTGGTTTTGTTTCCTGTGGGCTTGGGTCTCCCCCAGTGTGGGGCAGCTGAGCACCAAGATCTTCAAATGGCTTCCAAGAAAGCTGTGCCAGCAGGGCCGATACACCTGCTGGGCCTCTCCTGAGATGGAAGCTTTGTCTTGGGAAGTAGTTTTAACACCTTGATTTTCCATAAGTCTGGGGGAGGAAGTTTTCCCATGGTTTTCCTTCTTAAGGAAGCAGCTGAACACAAATTTGAGTGCTGAGGTGTGACAGAGGGAAGCTTTTACTCACACCTTCATTGTTTGTGTCCATCTGCTAGAAGATAGCGCTGACCTGGATAGCATCGAGGCAGTGGCTAATGAAGTGCTGAACATGGAGATGCCAAGCACTCCCCAGCAGCTGCAAGCCCTGACAGAAGATATTCGTGAGCGTGTAGAAAGCCTTTCTGATGTTGAGGTCATTCTGCAGCAGAGTGCTGGAGACATTGCCAGGGCAGAAATGCTGCTGGAGGAAGCTAAAAAAGCCAGGTATGCAGCCCTGTTTCATCTCATTGTATCAGAAAATGCAGTTTTAACTTTCCCTGATGTGAATTCGCATTCCTTCAGTAAGGGACAAAACCAGCCCGTTGCAGCATATGTTCTTTTTCCAGTTCCAAAGTAAGAGCATTTTTAGCATTAACAGAGTCTTGCTCTGCAGCAAGGGTGCAACAGATGTCAAAGTCACTGCAGACATGGTGAAAGCAGCACTGGAAGAAGCTGAAAAAGCTCAAAATGCAGCTGAAAAAGCAATCAAACAAGCTGATGAAGATATTAAAGGAACTCAAGACCTTCTGACTTCAGTGAGTTCTTTATGAGTATTCCTTAAGATAATAGAAACAGCACCAAGTCTGATGCTTAGAAACTGATGTAAGCCTGAGTAGGGAAAGCTCTTGGGTACTGCAAAGCAAAGACTGCAGTTATTTCTGCCTTCACATCAACTTTTGAGTGAGTGTGACAGATGCTAGGGGACTGTTTGCTCATGAACAAACTCACCTAGACAACAACAAAAACCACCAAAAGGCTTTTCTCACCCCATATCCTGCTCCAGCCAAGTTAAATGAGCAGGACTGTAGCCCTCTAAAACAGCAGGTCTGCCAAGACCCCTGGCAAGCCCCACTGGTTGTGTATTGGTGTGCTCAGTGTCACCTACCACTGCAGCAACAGACTATTTTAAAATAGATGCTGAAGTGCTAAGTGCTGCAGTCTTGTCAGATAAAGTATTTTCAGGCTTCATCTGAAAGCCCTCATGAGACCACGGTGCCATCTATACTTAGGAAGCTTGGCCAGTTTAGAATCTTCACAAGTCCATTATCACATGATGGAGTCAAATCTCTGAAGTTTTGTCAGCAGATTAGTCAACTCTTGCATGTATAATGCAATCATATACTTTTTAACCATGTTCCTTAATGCTTTTGCAGCCCCATAGGTACTGTTCTCAAGCAGTAAGCTTTTCCACCCTGACTGCAATGGGCCATTTTTAGCAAAACTAAAATTTTTAATTCAGCTCTAGGACTCAATCTAGTTAGTTGAGCAGGATTTATGGAGAAAGTTTAGTATTACATCCATTGTCTTTTGAAAGTCTTACTCTCATCCTTCTTTCTCTTAGATTGAATCTGAAAATGCAGCATCTGCAGAAACGCTGAACAATGCTACCTTACGTCTGTTTGAGCTAGAGAAGAGTGTTGAAGACCTTAGGCAAAAGGCTGCTACAAATTCAGAGAATGTGGGAAATATAGAAGACAAAATTATTAGTGCAAAACAAAATGCTGAAGAAGTTAAGAAGGTGAGAAGCTCAGGAACAATCCCAAGGAAAAGCCAGCAAAACTCCCCCAGGTTTGGCTAAAGGGACATCAATGAATACATGTGATCCATCACATTCATTGTTCATATTCTTGTGGGTAAAAAATACTCCAACATTTACGCTCTTACCAAAGATAGCTACTTTTTACTTTGGTATCCGATTCTGAGAGAGGGATGTATTGGGAAGTTTTCTGGTTCTGAAATAGCTGCAGGAAACCTGTCACACTGTCAGCCTTTCATAGATAGTAAAGCTGAGGAACAGAAACTTATCTCTCACAGAAGAACTGGTAATTTTTTTTCCACTTCTATAAAGTATTTATGGTTCTATGACAATGATTCAGTCCTGGTTCAGGACAAACAAACCAGAATCTGGTATATACAGAATCAAGCAACAGGAAAAATAATTATCTTAACATAAAACTGAAGTAATTGCTAAATATCAGAGATGCAAAATTTTCTCTGTGAATATATGGCATTGCTCCCAATGTCTGCTACACACTTTTGTAATAGCAAAAGAATGTTAATTAACAAAACAATTGACCAGTCTGCCAGAGGAAGTTTCATTGCTCTCATCTCTTGTCTGTAGTTAGCCCACCAATCTCCGGAGAGCCATTTTCTGACAGGAGAACTGCATTATCCATCAACTCAACAATATCCAAACACTAAGTAGTATTTCAGGTGCTGTCAAGTAAACACAAGAGAATTCTAGTGCTAGTCTGGTTTGTTATCTTGATAGTTGAATTTAGTTGGGCCATAGGACTTCTTAATCTTAACCCCACAACAAAAAACAGAGCTGAGAAACCAACCTCATGACTTCTCCAGCACCTTCACCAACACCATCTGGGCAGCTAGTTCAGCTCTTGTTACTGGAAGGCTAACCAGGGTATTCCTCCCCAGATGCAATCACTCAGCCAGGAGCAGTGCCATGTGTAGCTTTCCAGCAGTTCTAGGGGCCACGGCTTCTATTAGTTACAGAACCCTGTAACTGAATCCCATAAATCTCTGCCAAGTGCCAGTATTGAAGCTGTAAAACAGCCACAGATCTGCAGAAGAGCAACTGATGAGTCTTCACCCCAGCTCTTAGTCTTGGACAGGAAGTAGGAAATACTCTACACCATTTCTGCTTTTGTTAACTGAGCTCCTAGCCTAGTCTTTCCTTGCACCCGGATTAGTAAAGGACAGAGGGGGAAATGCCAGCTCCTGCTGCATTGGCTTCGCACGAGCTCCATCTTGTGCTTGAATTTGGAACAGGTCCTCAACAACGAGCTGAGCGGCAAGTACAGAACCGTGGAAGAGCTCATTGCCAAGAAGACGGAGGAGTCGGCTGAGGCCAGGAGGAAAGCAGGCGTGTTGCAAGATGAAGCTAAAGCTTTGTTGGCTCAAGCAAACAGCAAACTCCAGCTGCTCAAAGGTAAGGCTGTTCTGAGGAGGTAATTTGGCACCTTAGAACATGAAGCAATTTCACGCTGTTAAACCAGCTATTCATCAGCAGAAGGGGAAAAGAAAAGATGCTTATTTGTTACTGAGGCTTGATCTGCTTTCCTTATTATGGACACAATATAGTCTTTTGAATCACAGATTTCTATAAAATAAGCTGAAACTCACAGATGAGACACAAAATTCTGATATGGCACCTCTCCCAGCTCGCAGAACCAGCACAGAGAAGGAATGAAACTACTCTGCTTAGGACAAGGACTTATCTGTTCCAGCAAGACCCCCCCATCTTCAAACAGTACTCCCCCACCCCACACTAGAAAGCTGTTAAAAGCCAATCATGACACAGGAGTTCCAGTTTACAGATTAATTTAACATTTACTGCTGCAATTAAAAGTTGATTGAACCAGGAAGAGGCAATCTGCCCTTTGCTACCAGGGATTTCCTAAGTTTTCCTTCTGGTTTTGCCAGGCCAGGAACCAATTCTTCCCCTCTTAGCTACTCCTGCAGAGTTACAGTGACATTTTACTGTTCTGTAAAAACCACCATAAGGCAAAGAATGACCATTATTTTAACCCTCAAAATATACTTTTGGATTTTCACCTTTGGAAAATAACATCCTTGTTCCTTTATATCCCTGTGTTAAGGAAACAAAAAGGTGCCATTCCAGCCTTTTTTTTTTTTTTCAGCCCCAATCAGATTTATCTTCCACAATAAAAATAAATTTGAATACTAGTTTATCCATAACTATGATGATTTCCATTTCACAGCATTAAAACACCACAAATTAAGCTGGTTTCCCCCTTCCTTTGCTTACAGATTTGGAAAATACATATGAAAACAATCAAAAAATTCTGGAAGACAAAGCCAAGCAGTTGGTGGAGCTGGAAGAGACAGTTCGCTCCCTCTTACAGACAATCAGCCAGAAGGTTGCTGTTTATAGCACTTGCTTATAAACAGGGGCGGGAAGTGCTTGTGTTCGGGATGGGTTTTACAAGCATTATACTACTTCTTTTTGACATTACACTGAGACCTGGTAAGGTAAACAGGTTTTATATTGACTTTAAAGCCACAGAACCAAAGACAAGTAACTTTTTGATGTTGAAAATAAACAGTACTTTTGTATCACTGTATGTACCTAGTATGACTCATTAAGCTCCTTCCTATTTTCAGTAGCTGCAAGGTTACATCAATTAATCCTTTAGCAAGTTTTGTTCTTAAACTGGTTAGAGATCTAATAAAATCTTGGCATGAACTATGTAATTCTAAAGAAGGGTTCCTATTATTATGAAATATATTATGGTGACTCAGACCAAATTACCAGGAATGAAGAAATATCATCCATGTGTAGTTAGCCAGTTGTGCTACAGTACTCAAAAAGGATTGTGTACCCCTGCCTGATACCCATTTAGGCTTAAGACTACTTTCAGGTCACTGATTATGAAACACTTTCTATGTAAAGTGAAAACAGAATTCATCACTGAAAGTATGAATGCATGAAATTTATATGATAAACCAAGCTTGGAATCGCAAAATAAGCCGAGCTGGAATGGACCCACAAGAGTCATTGAGTCCAACTCCCTGCCCTGCACAGGACACCCCAAGAGTCACACCGTGTGCCTGAGAGCATTGTCCAAACACTCCTTAAACTCTTGTCAGGCTGGTGCTGGGACCACTTCTCTGGGGTGTCTGTTCCAGTGCTCTCCTCCTGCCCAGAGCTGAGGTTTGCTGGCACTTTTTCTCCTGGCACCAGGGATTTTGAACTCAATCCCTTTGTGGTTGCTGTGGCCAAGAAAGCTACCACTCTTGACTTCACTTACGAGATCCACTCTGTTGAAAAGCAGTAGATCAAGGAGGGCATTTTTCCAAATCAGCTCCTTTAGAACCTGTTCCATGAAGTTGTCATCCAGGTTTTTAGGAATCTTCTGGCCCAGGTGTGATACTCCCAGTTAATTTCTGGCAAGTAGGTTCTGCATAAGGTCAAGGGCAGCTGACTCAAAAGCATCCCTTAGGTTCTCAAAGAATAATTCATCCACATCATCACCCTGGCTGGGAAGTCTATAGCAGATTCCCACAATGACATCTGCATTATTTGTTTTCCCCTTGATTCTTACCCAGAGGCTCTTAACAGAGCCATTGTCAGCATTCTAACCCTTCTATCACATACAGTGCTGCCCCTCTGCCTCTGCCCTGCCGAGCCCTGCTGAGGAGCCTGTCACCATCCAACAGGCATTCCAGTCACAGGACTTATCCCACCAGGTTTCACTGATACCAATGATGTCAAATCTATGGGACAGGGACAAAGCCTCAAGCTCCTCTTGTTTGTCCCTCATGCTGCATGCATTAGTGTAGAAACATTTCAGGAAGATTAAGCCTTCCTGGGAAAGGAACTGCAAAACAGGGCACGTAATGTGAATCAGCTGAGGAGTTGTACACAGACAGCTCTAACAACAGCCTGTACTTAACACAAATAATGTGCAAGAGTAGCATCCAGTTCACCATTACTTCAGCTCAAAGTTATCTGTATTACAGGGCACCTTCAGAGAGCCGTACAGTATGGCACAAACTGATTTACAGCTACAAACATCCATCAGCTACACAAGTCAGCACCCAGAACTGCAATGTGTGTTTGCACATCCTGACTGCTAACTCTGACCCCAGGATTCTATGTATGTTCTTTGATTGATACCTTACCTAACCTTAACTAACATCATCAAAATCAGAATAACTATGGCAGGATACAGCACCACCTAAGCAAACTGAGGGGCAATATAGTTAAATAAATAATTACCCCTAAGCTCCAGAGGTTACAAACACCACAACCAAA